>VZTF01009562.1:37425-86751 GCA_013397755.1 Cnemophilus loriae | reverse complement strand
GTTTTAATTTCCTTGAGCTTTCCTCAAGGTCGATGTGTGGAAAGAACAAGAAAAAACCATATTAAACCTCACAATTCCCCTCTGCTCACAGGTGCCTTGGGTTTTTTGGGATTAATTTAAGTAGCACCATAAGGACACAGTCCAGTTTTACAGGAGTCCATAAATCCATTTATAAGACATTTCTTATTAGCAAATTATTTATCTGGATCAAACAGATACTCTATTATAAAATATAAAAATATATATAAGGTNATTTATCTGGATCAAACAGATACTCTATTATAAAATATATAAATATATATAAGGTGTGTGATGTACAATAACTGCAGGTGAGATGTAATTACCTATTAAAAAATAAAGAATTCCAACAAAATTAAAGGAAATTAAAGGAAAATTAAATCCCTCCAAGATGTGAGGGAGCTGCTGAGCTGAATTAGGTCAGAACAGAGAGCATTCCAAAGGAAAGATTCCCTGTAGAACATGCCAGCAGCTGGAATTCTACAGGTGTGGCTTTGAAAGCTGTCATTTGCCACACATGGACTTATTCTTTCACATAAAAAATGTTAAATTAAGCATAATTAAACATATTTTAATGGGATGAACCAACCTGGTCTATGGGAGTGTCCTTGCCCACGGCAGGGCTGGGATGGGCTTTAAGGTATCTCCCAACCCAAACTGCTCCATGAACATCAGAATTCCCTTATTCCAACCCTTCCTGCCACCTCAAGTGCTCCATTCCCTTTTAAAGGAAGTAAATTCCATTTTACTGGAAAGTCCTGCCCCATTTTCTTCCTAAAAATAAAACCTCACTGTAACAGGAGCACCTGGGACAGATCTGACCCCAAGCTGGGTTTCCCCTCAGAGCTGGGATTTAGACCCAAACCACCACATTTCCCACATTTCAGCTGTGAGGCCACTGAAATAAAGGAAAATAGAGAGGAGAAATGCCAGGAAAGGACACCTGGATAACTGCTCCTTCAAATATTGCTTCACAGGAGGCAGGAATATGAAATCCTAATACAGACTGGCGAGAAAATAAATCCACTGCAATCCAGACTGGAGACAATGATCGACTTAATCCCTTCAGGACAAACACTTCCCAAGGCCACTGACATTTCCTGGCTCTGTACTCACTCAGAGGCAGCTGCTTTTTGCAGTTTTGCCCTTTTCTTTGCAGACCTGTTGAGATCAGCACCCGTAAGCCAGAGCTTGCTGCGTTCTTCCTACACTTTGACCCTTGTAAAAACCCAGAACCAGATAAATCTTTCACCCTGCTTGTGCCCAGTTCACCCACCGATGGGAACCTTTTTCAATGCCAACACCAAATGTCTTTAACAATTAATTAGAGCTCAGTGTGGCTGATGCCACCACCAAACTCTGCCAGTGTCAGATTTACACCCACGCCAGGGTCTCACCATCATCGGTCTGGTCTTGCTTTTTCAGTTGTCACTGTAAAAGGAGCAGGCAGCTGTTTCCTCAGTTCCTCTGGCTGGAAGGAGGAGAGGGCACCCACGAGCTTCAGTAAGATCTGTAAAAGCCAAAAGGTCAGAGCTACATTATCAAGAGGCACCTCGGTTTTCAAATAAATTCAGGCTATTGTAAGTTGCAAAATATTTCTAAGACAGTTGATAGCTGAGCTGTGGTCCTTTTAAACACACCTGCCAGTTTAAACCTAACAGCAGGCTGTTATGAATCATCAGGTGCTGGCATTTTTTAAAAAATTTTTAAAGATTTTAACTCCACTCTGTCACGTGGGTGCATGTTTCTCTGACACAGCCACACGCACACACTGCATGGACAAGCCCTGGCACGCAGCTTCAAACTAATCCCTCTGCAAAGGTCACAAAGTCAGAAAAATACACGTGTTGGAAAGCAGTGTAAAGAAACCACTCTCCGTTCCCCATCACCACAGGCACACTGGTAGTGATCCACAGCACTTTCAGTCTCTCAGCAAGTCCAAATTTTGGGCTAGTTCTGCTCTTCAACGAAATCTTTAATTCTTCAAGTGGCCGTACCATCTAAAATACCAAACACATCACAATCCTTCTCCAGGTCCTAAAATAATAGCAATTACTCTAAATTTTTACATTCTGGGCAACGTGTTTTTGTCCCTGACCACGGCCTCAGCTGAAATTCAAACCCTCTTTTTTTCCTGAACTTTGCACCTAAATTTTGGCTCCTCAGCGTTACCTTTCAGTTCTCAAAACTGGTTTGTGGCTCGCTTGCTTCAATTGAATAAGGTTCCTTACAAAACTTTCCACTTTTCCTGTCCCCTTCCATCCACCTAAAGTAGGAAGGTGAAGGGAAAGGAAAGGACAGCAGGGGTCCCTTGGACGTTGGTGTGGGAGGTGCTGGTGAGTAATAAGCCATAATTATTTAGTGCATCCGTTTGTTTGGGGGAGAATTACAGTTAAATTAACGTGCGTGGGTTTCCCTCCAAACATATATCTTCTCCTCAAATCCAGAACCATAAGAGCTTTCCTGTACAGAAATGATCAATATTTCTTAGTTTGGTAAACCAGTCAGGTTAAAAGAAGAAGAAAACAAGCACAACAAATAGTTACTCTTTTTAACTACTCGAGAGGAACAAATTTTAAGCCACCAGTTACAGTCTCAGGCAGAGATTTGGCTGAAATGCAGCAGGCTGTCATTAAACTGCAGTTCTAGAAGCTTGGACTCATCTCTATATCAAATTTGACCTGACTTTTCACAAGTTTATGAGATCACAAAAAATGGAAGAAACAATATTCTGGCTGCTGGAACAATTTACTCCAAAGAACCAGGTGTCAACACTGAAAAACACGAACCAAGCATCGTCTCTGCAAAAACCAGATTAGGGTAAGAATATTTAAAAAAAAATTAAAGATCTTGTAGTTAAAGAAAAAGATATTCTAACACTTTCTCCCCTCTCCCCACTTAATTCAGATCACAAGCCAGACTGCTAAAAGCAGCATCAGTGTTATAGCCCTATTTAGTACTGCTTCAGTGGTTGTGGTTATTTACCAAAAAAAAATAAAGCTCAAGACCAGAGAAATTTTTACGCTAAAATATTGAAATATTTGACTTTAGAACTGCTTACCAGGAAAACAACAGGAAAAGGATGTGGCCTGATAAATGCTTGTAACCTCTTCATCACTGGAAATTAATAAGTGTGAGAAGTGTGAGGTGCAGGCATGGCACCAAACGAGCAGCAACCAAGCTCCATTTTCAGGAAGGAAGCCAGACATTTTTGAACTCACAGTGAATGCTGACCACTAAAAACCCTTCAAACCTTTCACTGAAGGGGCATTTAAAAAAGGCACAGAACGCTGCGGGCTCGGTCTCTGCTCTGAGGGAAGCAAGCCAGTGGGAAGAGGAGGAGGGAGATGGCACGAGGGAGAGGGCAGGAGCAGCAGGGAGAGGGCAGGTGAAGCAGATTCGAATTAATTAGGTGATCACATCCACACGAAACACGCCAGGAAATACAGCACTGTCATTTAATACTTCTTTGGTTTGTTACTACGTGCTATCAACACAGTTTCAACACTTACCACCCGAGAGTAGTTAACTCTCAATAAAAAAGGGCAGACGGACACGGTTTTTTTGGAAGATTGTAGGATTTCTAGAAAGCCACCGACATCCAGCCATGATTGATGCAATGTTGTCTCTCCTGGGCTGCAGACAGAGCTGGGCCCTAGGAAGGAACAGGTGAAAAATAGAGTGTTGGTCTCGGATACCTGGATCTGGGAAACTGTTGATAAACAGGTTGTAACATTAGCAAAGCACCAAACTGATGTGCCCCAACTCTGCATACAGCAGGGGGAAGGAGATTTTTTTACCAGCAGCCAAATCCTCTGTGTGCTCTACTGCTGGTGATAAAAAAAAATTTAAAATCTAGATTTTAAATTTAAAATTTAAATTTAAGTGTTACCGGTATCTCATGGTGTCATAAATACACGCATTGCTGCTGGCCTGTTAACATTAAAATAGGCTGTGAGTTGATGTTTGGCACAACAATGCTGCACACAGTTTACACAATGAAGTAATAAAGCAGAACACAGAGAAAGCAAAAGGAATTCCAGTAAAAACATTTTTTTAAAGTTTCCCTTTTTCCCCTCAAGCACATCTTTTGAAAACATACCATTTTGGAAGAATATTTCCTTTGAGGAATATCTTACCTATAGAAATTCAGGAAAAAGTAGATTTGTCAGCTTCTCACTGCTGTCACTGCATTTCTAACTAATTAATCACTTAGTGCTAATTATCTAAACTTTGAGGTTTGCTGTCTTCCAATTTCTGCTACCATAGGAACACTGGAAATCACAATTCAGCTGCCAACCCGAGTTTCTCTCTTAACACAGTTTTTAACTCTTCCCCTAAACATCCACTGCTGGCTCCAGCCAAAGACAGGGCGCCACTTGAGACACACTTTTTCTCTTGCCTAAAATGACTCTCGGGTTCTTCTTCTGTTCATCATTTTGTTGTAAGGCAATGACATCCAGTGACCTTCCCTCCCTGCTGTAAATACATCTGGCAGTTTCCCACAGACACGCTGTGCCTCTACACAGCCAAGGAAAAGTGACTTTTCCCATTAGGAAGAAATGGAGCCATGAGGTGATGGGTCTGAGCGAGACTCTTGTGGTCACCACAGGGTGCACGCAGTTCCTCAGCCATCCAAGCAGCCCAGTTGGCTCAAAATTGAGTGCAAGTGCCTTTTGGAAAGGAGATCCAGTGGTGCAGTTATTTTCCTAGAGCTGTACGTGCAATTCACAACTGCGAAAAATAAAATGAGACCTTGATCATCTTCAGTAACTGGTTTTTTTTTTCCCTCACCTTGCAGAATTCCAGCTGAAGTGCCTGTCTGATCTTGCCAGGTCAGTCATGTGGTTTGGAAGTTTGTGTGACCTCTCAGGAAATACTTGATTTGCGAAAATGCTGCCGCAAGTCTTTCAAAGGCAATGATAATTTGAAGACCAGTGTAGCTAATGGTTTAAGTAGGGAAAAAAAAAATACCTTAGAAGTGTCAAAATGACTCAGGCACGGCAGAAGAGGCTGTGATGTGTTATGCAGGGCCCTCAGCTGGGCTGCATGAGCCTCGCTTGAACACCTGCTCTGAGGAGCCAGAGAACAACTGAAAGTGCAAAATCTGCAACACCAGAGACAGATCTCCACCAATTTTACATCTCACCACTCTCAGGGCACCGAGATGGAAAATACCTGCCCTGCCGATCTGGACTCACAAGCCCCACAGGAGCATCCCCAGCTGATTTCTCTGTGGAAACTGAGACATATCTCTCAAAAACCACTAGATCAGTTCAGCACTGAACATGTCAGGGCTCAGAGAGCCAGACCAGCTCACCTGCTCTCCCAAGCAGCAGATTTAGCTCCTCCAGCACTGAAAGGACCCGTGTTCCCTGGGGCACTCTTGCACAGCCAAGGCTGGCTGGTGCCTCCCTCAATCTTTCCAGAGGACGCTGACCATCAGTGACGAGGCCATTGCCTGCGGTCGGACCCCTGGGTCGGCACAGCAGCTTCCTGGCCCTGGCCCCTCAGCCCCACCAGCCACACACAGCCAGTCACTGTGGCCACTTCCTGCACAGAAAATCTTCATTTCTGCTGTGCTGTGCTTTGGTCCTCTCTGCCCACAACCATCAGAGCTTTTGGCTGTCCCTTACTCATCATTCCAGGGTGGGTGAGGATGCTGGGGCAAACGCAGCCAGCGAGGACAAGGAGCTGAGTGGGGACAGGTTGGGACGAGCTGTCTGAGCTACACAATAAGCTGTTCTTCCCTGTGACACACCACAGACAGACAGACAGACAGACACATCGCAGGGCTGAAGTTTCTCCTCGTTTCTCCTGTAGCCACGAGATGGAGCAACTCAGCTGCAAACAGTTCTGCAGAGCCACCAGATGAAGGTGATGGGACATTTCATCCCACTTCTGGCTCACCCAGAGGCTGCAGGCAGTCCTGATCACAGCAGTGGATGCTCTCTCTTCTCAAGCAGGGCAAATACTTTTCTCCCTGCTTAGGCTCTGATTTAAATCGAGAAAAAAACTCACCATGTCCTCACTGCACAGCCCTGCGTGGTACAGTGGTTACCAACGTGTCTGCTAACAAATGGTTACCAAACTGGAAGGCTGACAGCAGCATCAGCCCCATGCTGGCACTCTTCCCGAGAGCCAGGACCGACAGCGGGAGAGGCAGGACCATGGGGATGGCTGGCACTGCAAGGAGAAGGTCGGGCAAGCACAGGGAATCAGCAGAACTTCACTGGTTGCCACTGAGGGATGTCTGTGTGTCCTGAAGGTGAGCTCTGTGTGTCCTGAAGGTGAGGTCTGCGTGGCAGCAGCAATATGGCAAAGTCCTCAACACTAACAAAAAAATGCACGTGAAGCAGCTCCTTCGTCAGGAAAAAGGCACAAGGTGATGCATTCAGCATCTGAAATCCCGTGAAACAACTGTGTGTACACACTGGTGGCACTGGTGGCACGCACAGAAGTGTCAAGGACAGAGGAGAATGTGCAGGGGTGGCCCTCTTCTCCCAAGCCTCCAAGAAAAGGGACCCACATTTGGACTTGGGGACTTTGTGAAGAGACCCATCCCATCAGCACAGAGTAGAGCCCGGGCTGAGAGCAGAAAGTACCTTGGCTGCCCGCTGCTTTCTCCCCTCTGCATCCCAAGTAAGCTGTTAATGAACAGTGAGAGAGCCCTTCATGGGCTGTCCCAGCCTTTCCATTGCGCTGCTCACTCGGATTCATTTCACCCTCTCCATCAGCCCTCAGCATCACACTTTTTCATCCGTTCCATTTTGAAGGGAGAGGAGCCTTCCTACCTTGTCCCAAGTGCATTTGTACCCCTGTTCGTGCCTTCCTGGCCATTTCTTCCCTGAAAAACTCACAAGGATACTGCTGGCACAAAAAGCAGGTCACTCACTGGTGGTGACACCGCTTCCTCATCCCGCCTTTCCCAAAGCATCTCTCTCCAGGTGTGTAACCTCACGGGGCTCTGTGCAGCAAGGGGACACCTTGCCCAGGCCTCCAGCAAGGTGGGCAGTGCTCGGGTGGCTCAGAACACGAGGGTCAAAGAGAAAATGTGACAGAAGAAAAAGCCCCAAGCACGTGAGGGGAAAACCTTGAGCGGGAAGAAGAGAGCACCCGCTCTGAGCGTTGGTGGCAGTTTCAGAAGCGGCATCTGCAAACCCCAGAGCGGGGCAGGAGCACAGAGGGTGCTCTGGGACGTCCGTGCTGACGGCAGCCCTGCGTCCCACCGCCCAGGCTGGCCCAGCCCCAAGTGCCTCTGCGTGGTGGTGGTGCCTGCCTGTGCTGTGTGGGGGCTTTTTGTTCAAATCCAGAATGCAGCCACGGTCACAAGACCAGCACAGGATACACAGAAGTGAAACCTGGCTGAGGAATGAGATAAGGCATTATTCACTCAAACTTGTATTGTTTTTTTCCTTTGGTGGTGTTTCTTTTTTTTTCCTTAAATAGAGTCATTTCAACTAAAACACCGTGGGGAAACCCCAAGGGACTATTCCTTCTCTCTTCTCCTCTCATCCCCCGTCTCTTTCACAGATGCACAGTTTTAAACTAGCCAATATAATCCTCAATTTTGAAATTCAAGGCGTGTGCAGAAGACCAAGCAAAACTACATCTGTGGCCTTTCTTTCCCTTCTAGTAAGAACACTGCAAACATGCACACAATGGCCAAAAAACCCCACCTTTTTTCCCCTTCCTACCTGAACAAAATCATCACCTGACACCCTCCATGGGAGCAGTCCCTCCCTAGGAGTATAAACAGATCTAAGAGTAACCCTTGACTCTTGTGAAACACCGAGCTGAAGTGCACATACCAGATCACCACTGAAAAGCAGCAACCTCTTTTTCCTTTCTGATACCATGAGAAATAAGGGAAACAATGACAAACAAGGATTTAGCTCCAAGCACATTTTCACAACTAACACTCTACCCGTGGATGCTCAATAAAATCCCGTACGGAACGGAAAAAAAAAACCCAGAGAAAGGTCTGCAGAGCCAGAATTTCTTTCTGCGTTGCCGAAACCTCGTTTGAATGGGTGACTCACAGAGGTTTGAGTCCCACAGAAATGTGTATTTACGTCCTTAAATGAGCTGCGTGACATCCTGTGTACACAGTGCCCGCACGCAGACCCAGCGTGGGGAGCCCGGTGCTGTCATGGAAATCTGGGATGGAACAAAAAGCAGCAGCCCTTGGTGCTTTCTGACGTTCTGAGCAGCAGCTGCTTTGCATGCAGCTCACTCTGCCTCAAAAGAAAACACCAGACTTCAGAATTCTACTAGCTGAGAAGGAGAAAAAATCAACAACCAGAGCAAGAGACAGCCCAAAGGTAAGATGACAAGAGATATTTCACTTGCCTCAAAAGCTTTCTTCTTGTCACAAGATCTGAAAACTAAGTATATTTTACATAACCTGCATTGCTTACAGCATAGCTAACTTTTTAAATGACTGAACAAAGCTGCCCTTTGAATTTATGCTTTAAATAATATTTTTTCTGTTTATTTTCTAATAAATCTGCACAACAGGCCCTAGTCTGAAATATCTTTTAATCATAACTAGAATTTTCTTAGTCAAACATCTTGGTGCAAAGCTGAAATTCTGTTTCTCTAGACCCAGAATTTCCTAGACACACTATCAAACAAATTAAAAACAAGACTGAAGAAAAAGGAAAGTAGTAACGAAATCTCCTGCAGAGGCATTGAACTAAAGAACTTTGTCAGTATTAATTCGTTAATTAACTTTTCCTCCCTTTGGCTCTCAGTAATGGGGTCCCTCCCAGCACCAGACTCACAGTGCTTCACCCGTGAAGGTGACTCAGCAGGAGAGCAGCACGTTGGGTGTCCAAGCCTGGGTCACTGGCTGCTTTTCTTACTTCTGTCTCAGCTAATAACTCCCAGAATCATTTACCTGCCATCACTGTGTCCTTGAGGAGCAAAGAGCTACATTTCCTTTTTGCTGCTCTTAATCTCACTCCAAGAGATCTTAATCTCTCAAACCACAGCGAGGGAGAGTTTACCTGTGAAATACTCAGGGGGGTGACTTGATCTGCAGGACAGGATCTTTGACTGCTCAGTTGTCAAACGGTTGACAAATCTGAAACAGAACAGCAGCAAAATCAGCAACTCGTGTGGGAAAGACACTGGTTTGAAATAAAAACTAGGGAACAGCAGGAGAAAGTAATTTCTGGGTGCTGACAGAAGGATCTCTGGCAGACTTTACTTACAGGTTACGTTTGCTGTCACGGAACTGGCTGGAGGAAAGGATCAGGTATTCCTGGGCATTTGCATTTTTAAGTGACTACAGCACTGCAGAAACCAATGAGCACCTTCCTAGACCTTATCAGGAGAGTCTGAGGGCAGGATCAAGCCAGAACCCTTCCTCTAAAGAAGATAATTGCTTCACGACCCCAGCTCAGAGAGTGCCTGCCTCGACACTTTTAGTCCCCTCTTAGCAGAGGAGAATCCAGCTGTATGTTTCCTGTAACCCCTGTCTCTGCTGCGGTAAGTCTGACTGATTTAGACAAAATCTCATCCTTCTACTGAAGACTTAACCACTGCTAGAAATAACCTGTTGGAAGCTTCCTGCCTGCAGCTTTTAGACAGCTTTTAGAAGGGCCAGAGGTGCTCACAGTCCCTCTTTGCCCAGGGGTGGTGGGAGAGGGTGCAGGACGGCAGTGACTGGATGGGATCTTCACATTAATAAACGTGGGGGACCCTTATGTTCTTGGCTCCCCAAGATCTCTTATGATAGCTTGATGCAGGAAACGAGACCCAAACAATTGTTTCCACCCTCACGAGCCAAGAAACCCTAAAATCAGGGTCTGCTACCTTGGTTCTGCAGAGAGATCGAATCTCTCCAAGGGGATGGTGCAGTCACACGCTCTGCCCAGCCTAAATTACAGGACAGCTCAGTCTGGGCTGATAGTATGAGTGGGGCTCGGACACCAGAAAGCCCTATCCCCCCCTGAGGTACAACCCTGCCCCAAAACCACTGGCACCGAGCAGCTCCGTGTTACCGGGAGCTGCAACTCAGCACACAGCAGCCCAAGAGGGGAAAAAAGCATTCCCAAGACTGTGGACACGTAGAGACCTCACTGGCCTTTGTTCTGTGTCTTACACGTGGTCTTCATCCTTCCTCGTGGTGCTTTGCTTCTCTTCCAGCACTCCTGGAGATATGAATGACACCCATGGCAAGGGCAATATCAGTGCTACCGTGGAACTGTTCCAGCTCGTCATGTACGCCCCCACTTTCATCCTGGGATTGCTGTTCAACACAATGGCTCTGTGGTTCCTGTTTTTTAAGGTTAAAAAGCTGTCAGAATCTACGGTCTACATGATAGCCCTTATATTCCTGGATACTCTGCTGCTGTTTACTCTTCCTTTTAAAATCATTTCCTACCACCTTCAGGACAACTGGAACTTGGGCTCCGTGTTTTGCTCCACCTTGGAGAGCCTTTACTTTGTAAACATGTACGGCAGCATCCTCATCTCGCTGTGCATCTGCGTGGACCGGTACATCGCTATCCGGTTCCCTTTCGTGGCCCTCACCCTCAGGTCCATCAGGAAAGCTGCCCTGGTCTGTGCTCTCATCTGCCTGGGCACCTCCGTGGGGACAGTCTCCACCTTCCAGCTGCATGGAAAGGGCCACAACATCTCGTCCTGCTTCCACAACTTCTCCAAGAGCACGTGGGAGAACGCGGGCCTGTTCGGCACCTTGGAGACCATCTTCTTCGGCAGCATGGCAGCCATGACCTTCTGCACCGCCCAAACCGTCAGGTGCCTGAGGAAGCACAGGAACCCAGACAACCCCCAGACACACAGCACTAGAGCGCAGAGGATAGTGGTGACAAACCTGGTGGCCTTCTTGGTGTGCTTCACGCCTTACCACGTGGCGTACTTCATGTACTTTTTGGTGAAGAACAGCATCATCCGCACCAGTTTTCAGCAAGTGCTGCGAGACACCGTTCAGGTCACCCTGTGCTGGGCAAACCTGAACTGCTGCCTTGATGGGGTGTGTTATTATTTTGTTTTAAAGGAGTCCTTGGAAGATCCATTGCAAAACAGTGAAAAAAGAGCCACGCAAAAGCCTTGATTTATGTACTGCATGTTGCGGAAAGTACAGGGTTCTGAACTTCCTGCCTAAGCCGTTTGCTTTAAATATTCACATCTGAAAATACTTCCTAAAAACCAGGAAAATATCTGAAAACTATCTGAAAATATTTCCTAAAACTAAGTCCATTTCCAGGAGACTGTTCCTAACTTTTTTTATTTCTTTCTATAATGTTTTCTGTTATTATTTATGCGCAAAAAGAAACTTAATTATTCACATAAATAGTGATGTGTATTTCTTTGGATGTGACTCTTCTTTACTTTGAAAGGAAAAAAATGCTCACTTACATGTGGTAGCATATTTCAGCTTCCCTGTCCACACTGTACCTGCAAACTTTCCTCAAAACTTCAGTCACCACAGACTTGGTCTGTTAAGAAACAAAGACTTGAAGTTTGTGGTAAAGAGCTTCAGACTAAGTTCTGTTGCCTCCCCTGTGCTGGTCACGTACACTTGTCCTCACATACAGGCACCTGTTTGATTTAGATTTGCACATGCTATTTAAAAAAGAAAATAATGATTGTAATCTAAATGCAAAGGCAGCTTTAGGTTCAACATGGGTGAACCTAAAGATCTCCATGTCGTTCTCCGTGTCACAGCAAGATCTCCACGTCATTCCTGCACTGGCTGACTTGCTCTGCAGCACTTCTTTCAGTGACAGCTGTTGTGACTGCCTCCTCACACATCCAGCTAATGCTGCCACTGGCTCAAATCCCCACACAGCACACATTAATTGACTCCCCCAGCTCCAGGCTTCCTCACCAGCTCCTCTCCTACTCGCAGGCTTTTCACATCTGCTCCTTCCTGCCTGGTTACAAACGTGGTTTCATGAACAGAGCCAAACCAAACAAGAGCGTGAAATAAAAACCCCCAGTCCAATGTAGTGGCAAACACATGAACCTGAAGGAACAACCCCCACCTTATGGGGGGAAAAGATAAGAGCAGCCCTGATCCCTAAAGCAGCAGCCAGAAACACAGAACCCCGGGGGGAAAGCAACCTTTTGGACCTCAGAGCAAGCTGAGCGCTGCCATTCCCCAAACAAACAAGGCAATAAAAAATAATCAAGCAGCGAGAGCCTAGCATGCCAGTCAGTTACTTCTTATCAGTGCTCACAGGCACAGATAAACCCAAAGACAAGGAGCATGCAGCCTGCAGAGAGGCAGCCCACAGCTCTGGGCCACCCCCATTGCTGCCTGCCACACCGTCCCAGCCATCAGCTGCCACCTTCCTGAGGGATGAGGCTGATTTAGCAACCAAAGCCAAAGAGTTTTCATATCCATGCCGAGCTGGATCCTTGCAGTACCTCTTCTAGGCAGGGATACTAATCCCAGCCTTTGAACTGTCTCTTTTCCACGCACTTTTGACAAGGATAGTGCACAAACTGTGTGTTGATTTCTCCCCCAAGCTGGCAATTTACATGTGGAGGTTCCAGTCTGTCAAAAGTAATGGTTTTGAAGTTGCTACATCTATGTATGAGATTGTACCAAAGAAATCCAGTTCCAGCTGGGAACACTGACCCAACACAGGCCTAAGTATGTGCTGCTGTTTACAGAGTCCCTCTGGTGCTCAGGCCATGAATTGTGCTTCTGAGAAGACATGGACTCTGTATTTACCTTAACCATGTCCTGGGTATGAAAAGGTGCATGAAAATAAAATGCGCCAGGATATTCCAGCAAGAATTCCCTCCCCATATCAGTGGCCAATTCCACTGATTCCTTCGGTAACTTCAGGATGTCTGACTAACCTCCCTGCCAGCAGACAGGGAATCCTCATCAGGTCCTTGCTCATAACTTACCTCTTAACCAACTACACTTCAGCAGACACAAAGATTTTACCATTGTGACTTCAGGCTCCTTCTGGAAAAAGAGTTAACAAATCATGGAAGAAAACAGTGCTGAGGCAAAAGAGTTATTTTACATCTCAAAGCAGCAGGCCATGCCAAGAGGGCCTCCACTTTAACTGATAATGCCTCAACAGAGGGAACAGGGATTGCGTCAATACCTCAGGAGGCAGAAAATGCCAAAATGTATGAGAAAACTGATCTCAATTGCTCTTCTATAGCCTGAGGCAGCTCCATTAGTTTCACTGACATGGCTTTGGGCTTACACTGCAATAACCGAGACTAGAAGCTCACCTGTAGTTTCATGCTTCCCCTGTTGCTCAGCTTTTTTCCGACTACGCCTGTTCTTTGTTTTGTTTCCCTGCTGTCCTTGGTCCCACAGATCACAAAGTAACTTGCACTGTAATTTAATTTAGAGTGCTGGTAGACAGCAGGGAGATGAATATTAAATTTAGGAATTTTTGGCTCCTAGGCTACCTTCCTCAGCAATAACACACTGCTTAGAAGGGGCTGGGATGCTGACCAGATAAAGCATTGTTAACACTGTACAAAGGCCAAGTTAAAAATGCCTGAGGCATTTCTTCTTCTCCTGAGCATCTCCTCTGTGTTTCTCCAGTGATTCTGGCCACTGATTTTTCTAGAAACAAACAGGCTGAGGTGTGGAAAAGCAGGTACCTGCCCATGGCCAGGGTACAGCCGAGCTCTGTCTGAGCTCCCTGCCTCTCCACATGGCCCGCAGTGCCTCTGCCAGCTCTAACAGGGCTCTAATGATCAGGGCACAGGAACGATTTCATTCTAGACTCCCAGGAGAAACTAGAATTTTGTAGAGGCAGCACTTTCTACTCAAAAGTCCCCTGCTGGATCTTACTGCTTCTGGGCCTCTGAACATTCGCTGTCCAGGTCAAATCTGGTGTTGTCTGATCCCTTCTTTGCTCGGGTGGGTAACAGCAGCAGCTGGCTCACTGGCAGGCATTTATATCTAAATCATGGCACGGAGTATCACCAAGAGAATATTAAAGACACAGAGTACTGAGAAATAAAAAAGATAAAAAACTCTGAAAACCTGAAATTCACATGAAGAAAAAGAAAGCAAACCCAAGGATTTGTTTGGAAACAATTCGCCCCCAAGAACCTAGGACTCATTGGTAACACATACAGTTCTTAGCTTAAAATCATTAGCTTATTCTAAAAAAATGCAGTGGGGGCTAGAGAGCTGTTATGGAGCACTTTTTCTACTTGCACTTGGTTGGGCATTTGGATAGTGAAAGGCAAAAGGTTTGAACCAGCACTGAAAGCACAGCGGGTCACGGGAGTTGATTAAGCTGCTTTGCTGGGGAACTTCACCCTTTGGGCCAACCAAGGCATTTCATTTGAGAGGCCTTTCAAAAATGCACCCCGAGGCTGCCAGATTTCTTGCCAAGTCTTGCAGACATTCAAGCCTGTATCCTGTTCACATAAGCAATTTCCCCACTCACTTATTTGCAGGTTCCACTGAGAGACTGAGCATGAGCTTCAGCAGCGAATGCTCTGTTCCCTGCAGCCTCACTCACCTGGGGAAGCAGTGAAGCTCAGATTAACTCTGCACGTCTGTTCTTTGCTTTCCAAATTTCTCGTCTTCTAGTAGAACTATTATCTTCTGTGTCAGGCTCAGGAAGTATCTGTTTGGCTTGGGAAAGAAGAAAAGGTTTAAAAGAAAACATCACTGATGATATTTACAAATAACCACGGAAATCCCAACTAAAGCATTCGTCTCCCAAGTGGAAAGAACCAACACAGGTAGCAGGCATGCAGAAAATTCTCCAGAGTTTTCACTATTTTAGGAATAAAAAACGAAAAAAGTAAAAAAAAAAAAAAAATCACTTTATATATTTTATGAAAGACGTTCACGTACAATGAAAGGGAAAAAGTATTTACCGTGAACAATATCACAGCTGTGATCAGTGGTAATGAGAGAAAGCTTCAGAAAAGTAAGTCTCAACAGAAATAAAAAGGGTTTTATAGAGATTTTCTTATGCTTCACTTCTCTCAAAATGTTTTAGCATTTTTACTGCCGCTAAAACCGGTTAAAATTGCCCTTTGTTCTCTCTGCAGAAGGACAGCCACATGATCTAAAGACAAATTTGCAGCACTGTAGATGCTGGGCAGAAGCCCTCTGAGAAGGGAAACAGATAATTTTGCTGTGAAAGTGAAGTGCTACCGACAGGCAGAGGCAGAAATCACACCCCAGCTCCCTTCACAGCTATTTCCCCCCAGAGCAAAGCTGTTTGCATGCTCTTTCCATCTGCTGCATTTACTGGTGGCAGTCTCACAAAGAAGTAAAAATGCCCACAAAGCGGTGGAGAATTCCCACGGCTGACCTCGGTGCGACAGGGACACAGAGCCCTGCGTGGCTCCAGGGTTGGAGGCAGGACACTGATCTCACACCCGACCTGTGCAGTTTGCTCCCGGATTTGCAGCTGGCCAGAGCAAAGCCACAATTCAATCAGGTGCTGCAGCTTGCCTCGCTCATCCCTGTCCTCATCCTTCCTTCCCTTTCACAGGTCTCTGCCTTCAGCTTTTTGGGGGCACTGAATCCTTTAGCAAAGCTGAGACTTCTCCCTCCACTGGGTTTCTTGCTACTGAGAAAGGTCTGCCATAGCAACAAACTAATGAATCAGTGTCCTTAGCTGCTGGGAAATGCAAAGGACGCCTACGACCTCCTTCATTTTGTTTATCCTTATTATTCTGATTTTATACACTGTCACTTCGTAAGAATGGCGTTTGCCACATTCCCTAATGTTGCTGTGGGACAGCGTTAAAACGAAAAATCTATGAGGAATCAGAAATGTTTCCCGGGAAGAAGAGCTGAATCAGTGCCACTGGCAGACATCAAAAGATGTAAAACCTCACATCTGCTGTATGCTACAGATTCCTATTAATCCTTCTCTCTATTCCAAGACAAAAAGGGCATTAAACTGGGACTGTGTTTGAGAGCAAGCATCAGCAGTTTAGAGCTATAAACACTGGTGGGCAATTGTTAATCCAAAACTAAGCATTACAAACCCAGGAAATCCAGCGTAGATTACACTTCAGAGTACACCACGAGAATCCCAGCAGTGCCTGGGTAAGTATTAACTTTGTGACTACAAGTAAAGCCACCTCCCAGAGCCCAGCATTTAACCCGGGCCTGCTTGGCCTGCCATCGCTGCTGAGACAGTGAAGGACACTGTCTGACACAGCTTTTATCAGTTTAAAGAGCAGCTTAGGAAAGAAAACACAAAAAGTTGCAGGCAGCAGAGACCCGACTGACTTCATTCATACTGATAGGAAGTGGTGTGGTTTGAAAAAGTGGCAGCTGGAAAGGGCTAGAAATAAAGGACTGTGACTTTTGCCAGAAATAAAGGACTGTGACTTTTGCCAGACCCAGCTCGGCACAGCAGTAAAAACCCTGCAGGTAGCTTCGTTTCCCTCATGCAGACACAAAATAACTTGGTATTAATAATAAACATGCTATTTAGACCTTTTTGTTTGAGCACTGAGAAGGCGAAAGGAAGCCTGAGGTATGAAACACTCTGCTTCGCTCTGAGCTCAGCTCTTGCTGCTGCTCCTGCCTGCACAAAGACCTTGGGGTGGGACTCTGCTGTGTGACATGGGGTGTTTGTTCCCTTCTGAGCTGCCCTGTGGTATCCCACCCAGCCTCCAAAGAGGGATCGAGCAGGGATGAGCTGTTCCTGGTCCATCTCACTTCTGCCCATCTCTCACGGCAAAAATCACACAAAAGGAGCCAGATCGCCCCTAATTCAAACCCACAGCCTGACACACGTTGTCTTGTGATTCCTCAGAAAAAACCACATGTGGGCTATCAGGAAAGGGAGGAGGTAAAGCAATGCCGTGGACACATTTGCATTTGTAACCCACTCCATGCGGTAATGGCAAGGAAAAGCTCAACACGAACTCAGCAGCAATAGCCAGACCTTTAACATCCCTCTCCTTTGCAACACAAAATACTGAGGCTGGAATTAAATGCTACCTTGGTTTGGAACAACAGGGCAGAAGCCAAGCAGTATTACTGAGTCTTACCTCAGGTTTCATTTCTGGACATAATCACACCATTCAAATAATTTTTATGCTCTGTGCTATTATGGGTTGTTGCTCTCTCAAATTAGCCTGTGTCACTTGCCTTGGGATGCCCACATGCACCTGTCACAAAACATCTTTAGAAGATGTCCCAAATCTCTCTCCCACTTTTTGCCAATCAAAAATCCAATCCTGTGGGTAAATACACCCATCTCGGGCTATCAGATTGTTTCACTTGAACACCACGGCAGCCAGACTCCCATACTGAAAACTATTTTGTTTGCATTAGATGGAGCATTTGTTTTTCCAGAACTCCACCGCATGTGTCCAAGAATCTTATTCCCAACATTCCCCCTAGTCACATTACAGGTTTACAATCCAGCTCCCACCTCATGTCCTTTAAACACAGATGCAAAGAGAACCACATAGGTCACAATCTCTCTTACTGAAGTTTTGGCAAAACTGCTCAGGATACGAAATATTATTTTCTTGGTTACATACAAAATGTCAAAACAGCAAAGCTTGGATGCCATTCTGCCAGGGAGCCAAGAGGAAGCAAGGACTTTGCTGATCAGCTCAAGGGCACCTGGAAGTCTTGTGATGTTTCGAGTGTTGATGAAGACAGCACAAAGAACCATCAGGCAAGTCTCTCAAATCAAACAAGACCAAGCAGCAGCACCACGAGCCAATTTCAAGTGACAAACCAGCCATGGAGCCGCATTGCAGGTGGCCCACTGGGACAAAGGGGCAGCAGATCAGGCGCCTGCAGCTCCAGGGCTCTCAGCCCCCAGGGGAAAAGTGGGGTTTCCAACACAGCTGGAAACAACACATGAAAATTTCATTTCTTTAACAGCTACATTTGCCCCTTGGAGGACTCTGGGGAAATTCCTGTCAGAAGGGTGTAACTTCCACTGGTGTAACTTACATTTGTGGTATCACTGCACCCCACTCTCCATTACAACCACGTTCACTCAACCTCTGCTGCATACTTAATCCACCTGAAGTTAGAAACCCTTTTCTGTATCACAGTCAGATGCTGTGGAAATGAGCCCAGTATCCCAGACGATTAGAGTCTGGAGGATCCAAGTTAATCGCAGTCTCTTGACAGACTCAGACTCCAGTGGTCAGTGTCCAAATGAGGAATAAGTAACAGGGATGGATCAGCTCTTCAGAAACAAAAGGCCCCATTTTCATGCAAATAGCATTCACTAGGAAGAAAAAAGGAGAAGTAAAAAAAAAGTCAGACAAAGCAACAGAATCCTTATGGTCTGAAGGTTTTTAGGAGGTATCAGCTGCTCCTTAAACTATAAACAAGATTTCAGAGCTTTTTTGTATTTGCTTTTGCATCTCTAGGTGGGAGTTGATAGACACAACCAAAAGCAAGTGTCCAATTTGCTTTCACTCAGTTTTTGTCACCTAGGTCCTATTCACACCCTCAGATGGGAACAAATTTCAACATCTGTTACCAAGCTTCTGAAGGAGAAAGAAAGAACAAAAAAGAAGGAAAGAAAAATGCCATAAAAAGCAGAAGGGTGGCAATGCCAGCAGCTCTCCTTGGCAGGTGCTGGCTGTGAAAGGGCCTCCTTTGGAAGATTGGCAGCAGCACCCTGGGCCCAAGGTGAGTGAGTGCCAGGAAGGGGGGTGGTGGGAGACAGGGGAGGGCTAAGGGAGCCCCTTGGCACAGGCACAGAGAGCTGACAAGCAGTGGGACAGCAAGGGGTGGCACCTGCAGCACTGGGTGTCTCCAGTCTCCAACTGTCACAGAGGGAAGTGTCAGGAAAATGTATATACAGTGATAGTTCTTTGAATAAATCATGATAAATCATGTATTGCTTTGCAAATTTTTCCATGCTAAGCCCTGGTGAAAGAAGATACCTTTTTTTTTTTGCTTACTTGTTAGTTCGATTTGTGGTTGTTTTCTTGCTCCACTGACACCAGAGCACACCAAGAGCACATCACATCCAACACCACCCTCGTGAAGGGCTCACTGCTGCCCAGCGTTTGACTCCAACCACGCC
Source organism: Cnemophilus loriae (assembly GCA_013397755.1). Taxonomy (NCBI): domain Eukaryota; kingdom Metazoa; phylum Chordata; class Aves; order Passeriformes; family Corvidae; genus Cnemophilus; species Cnemophilus loriae. The sequence goes on along the minus strand of VZTF01009562.1, from coordinate 67,717 downwards.
AGTCGCTTTTACCACATTTGTTTGAAATGACAAAGCAATGACAATGCCACCCTTCATGGTGCCACACATCCCCGAGTGCAATCTGCATCCCTTCCCTTTCTCCTCCCTCTCCTGCCACCACGGTGTGACAACCCACCCTTAAGGTGCATCCTTCCCCTTAAGGGTGGGTCATCACACACAGCTGGTTTGTTTGGTTTGAAAAGCAAAACAAAACAAAAGCAAATAAAAAAGCAACCACCCTCAAATACTTTCCTAAATACACCACCACATTCAGGATTCTGCCTCCACAAAGGTGTCCCAGGGTCCTGTTTTTCAGTGACCCCGGAGCCCAGGGGCCCGTGAGGGCATTCCAGGCTGCTGGCAGACTGTGCCTCAATGCAGCAGCACGAGAATTTATTTTAAACATGGAGAGCAAAGGATATTTAACTTCTTTCTCCTCAAAGCCATTTGCCAAATTCAGAAACAGTTTCGGTCAGAAAAGCAGTGTTCCTTTTAAACACTCCCTGTGCCCAGGGAGGATTCTGCACAGAAACACTCACAGCTCTGGAGACAAAGCGCTGCCTCTGGGGCCTCATCTCTGTGAGGGAAAAACACGGGTTTGGCCATTAACATATTAGTTTAAGCTTTTGACACGTCCTCTGTGTTTGGATGAGTGCCAGGACACGGCCACAAGTGAGGGCAAGCCCCCGTGTGAGGGGAGGGAGGGCGTGCGGGTCCCAGCCGCTGCTCCTGCCTCCCCTCAGCGGTGCCACCCTCAGCCAGCACCTCCACTGCCCAGCTGGGGCGAGTGGCAGCAGCACGGCCAGGAAACCCGCGGAGTGAGGGGGTCCGTGGATGAGAAAACAACGTGATAATTCCAGCAGGAACCCCGCACGCTCCCTGGGACAGGCGCTGGGCAGCCCTCGGCCCCGCTGGCTGCCTGGGCCTGGAGCCGCGATGGCAGCAGGCACCAAGGCCTCGGGAGCAGGCGGCAGACACAGAACCTTCTCCTCGCCTGGAAAACCACTCCTTTTGGCCGTGCTGGTGGATGGAAGCAGTGGCCAGGATACCCCACTGCAGCTGCGCGGGGCTAAGGTTGCCCTGCCCGCAGGTACCGCAGCACACGAGCGAACGCGCTGAGACGCGCAAATATTAGAAGGCCTTCATCAGTTTTACAGCTCCTGCAAACAGCTCTGCACGGTGCTGCCCTTCCAGCAGTCAGAGTGTAAAAACAGTGGTTGTTCATGAAAAATCTAGGGAAAGAGGCAAACTGAAGCTGTAAACCCCCACCAGCTCCCTGTATGGGCGAGCCAAACACGCTGCTCTGGCAGAGGCGGCGCTTCAGGAGCAGCTACACCAGATGAATTTAAATTGTCAAGAAGATTAGTACCAAATATTTACCTTTTAGTGCAATTAAGCAACTTCATCAAAAGCATTGAATGAAAGCAAAGTGCATTTCCTTTGCAAACCGTACTAGAGAATTGTCATGCTTTCCTCTCCCCACTTAACATTTCAACCAGCCATTTGATATTTGGTAGCTGCTGTTATAAAGGCAACTCGGTTTGAGTTTGCTTATTGTTGGCTCACGCATTTCATGGGCTAACACTAAAATCCTGGGTCAGGGAGGAAGAGCGAGCATTTCTATCCGTGACATCTTAATTGAAACCTTTTTTTAAAGCTGTTATAAAGTGCAGAAAGAAATGGTCTAAAAGGCTTATTGCAAACCTGCTTCATGCTTCAGGGGGGCTCAAGCTACGTTGCAACTGTCTGTACTTCTGCAGCATTCATTTTTCTTGGAGAGGGGGATGAGTGCCAGTTCTAAGCACCTCCTTTCCAAATACAGCAAAATGCTTCTCAAAGCACTTTGATCAGGCAGTTCTTTTTCCCCAGCCTGCTGCTGCCAAGAGAGGAGCCCCTCCTTGCAGTGCTGGGGACCTGGATGTCTTCAACTGAATGGAGAACTGAGACCAAAATAGGGCAGGGGACAGAATATGCTTAATTGGCCCTCATTTCCTTCCCAAGTCCTGGGCTCAAGCTGAGGCGAGACTGAACAGCTGTGACCCTTCAAACAGGCAGCTGTCCCCAAAATACAACTAAGTGCTTGACAAGGACCTACTTAAGGGCAGTGTCTGTGGCTGGCAGGCCAGGGAGGTAGCACAGACACAGCCAAGGCGCGGAGGCTTGGGATGGGGCTGAGTGCTCATTCCCAACAATCCCCATCCAGCATGACAGAGGCAAATGCTACAGCCTGCCCCAAAACGGCTGCCATTCTCCTGGCCATCCCAACAGCTCCCTGCCTGGGGCTAACCACATTTCCCCTGACCCTGACCCTGACCTGGGGTACAGCTTCACAACCGCCCTGCCCACAAAGGGAAGCACAGCACGTTTAAAGAGTTCCTGCCAGCGGTGGGGTGGGAAATCACCTGTTTGCTGTTCCCAGCCACATTCACTGCCTGCCATTCATTGTCTGCCACATTCACACCGCAGGTGCTGCCTGTGGCGCCACAGGATTTTTCATACATTGCTCAATAACTGGGCGTGCTGTTAGTTTTTAAGGAGGAGATCGTGTCAGCCTCTCGTACCTCAGTGGGCAGCCTCAGAGGCAGCTGCTGCAACCCTTCCCCATGGCAAGAGTGTGCAGACTGTGCCACAGCCAAAGGGCCATCTGGGATATGTACAAAGCTCCTTCTAATCCAGGGAGTCTTCAGTAGTGCTGAAGAAGGCCAGGGATGGGCAGCGCTTTCTGAAGTTTGGAGTCAGCGTCCAGCCCGACACACTGAGCGCCCCGCTCCTGCTCCCTGTCCCCACAGCTGGTCTGACAGCCCTATCTCACTCCAAGGTCTTGCTAAAGTCATTACGAAACCGAAAACAATCAGCTGCACAGGCTGCGACAGGAACATGGGGCTGCCAACCCACACAGCCTCCCCTGCTTCTCTCCCTGGGAGCTGGGGCTGCAGATGGCCGTGCAAATCCAGCCTGTAGATGTGGGTGTCTGTGCATGGTTTATTCCATCCTGGGCTTTTTTTTTTTTTTTGGATGTTTATGCAGTGACCTCCAGTGTCTATTTTTAGCTTGCATAACAACAAAGCAACAGTTTACTAGGCTGCTCCCAAATATTTGACCTACAAAATGATCAGTCCACCAAGCTGAACTCAGCCAAGTCATAAAATGCTGCCTTAAGTTACTACTTTCAGCCCTTAAAACCCAAACCTACAGCTGTGTCAGGGCCAGGCCTTTCTCTAAAGGGTAACTCCCCTAGCCTGTATTTTCCTACAAACCCCCACAGAGAGCATTAACGTGGTGCTGCTGGTTTAACTGCCACAAAGGCTCCTGTACGTTCAAAACCACTGAGCTGCAAATCCCTCACTTCTCAAATCCAGCTGGCCAAATTTCTTTGTGATGTGCATTGCAAAGCCGCTGCCCACTTGCCCACAGGTGCTTCCCAGGCCTCCTCACTTCCACCAGGCCCAGGCACACTGCAGGAGAAGGTCCCTAAGGGCCAGGGCCAGGCTGCACCTCCCAAAACCTCTGCAGAAGGTATTGCTCTGACAACACTGCTGGCACTGGGGCACGTTCACATGGCAGCTCTGGGTGTCCACAGTACCAGAGCAAGTCAGCTTATAGCTGCTCCTTTCGGTTTTGCTTGCAATAATTTTTGGAGAAGGGAGGATGACTTAGGGGATTGGTTGTTGTTCTAGCAGTGGCAACCACATAACGACCGTCTGAAAAGGGGGAGAAATAAGATGGGGCCTGATCCAAAGCCTTTCCTGCTACTGCACGGAGAACAAGTTACTCCATGAATAACAACCGGGGGAACAGAGTGACATTCTAGAGAAATCTCTTGAAAAGAAGACAAATTTTAATTTCAGAGGTTTTCTTCAACATAAAGTTGTCTTCTTTTTGGAAATTTCTTTCCCCAGTCAGACCAGGAGAATATTCAATCATTGCATAACGTGATTTCAATTCAAACAGAGATCTAAAAGTTCAAGTACGAAATTACATACTTGGCCTTTTCACATTAATTAATCCAAATGAATAGAGTAACACACTGGCTTTCACTGGAGAACATCTTTGTGCTAGTGAGAACAGTTAATTAGAGCTGGCACAAACACCTTCCATATTCAGCATGAATAATAATATTCCCAGAGCAAATTTTCTCAGCAAACTTTAGGAAACAGCTGATTGTTGATTCTTCAGCCCACCCAGTTCTTGTAAGATTTTAATAAGAGAGAAGGAGTTAATTGGTAATCGATGAGCAGCCCCTGTGCTCTTCCTGTCCAACGCACCAGCTCCAGCCCCTCCTCTGACGTGACCTGATTTTCCTTTCATACAATAGCGACCGAAAGCAGACACCGACACCCATTTCTGCTCAGCACTCACCTCCTTCCCTGCAGACACAGCAAGGCAGAGCCAGCTGTGCTCCTGAGGAAGCAGGTCCTCTCCTCAGGCAGAGGAGCACAACAAGGGGTCGTGTACACAGCAGCCAGGAAAAGCAACAGCCAGCGTCACCCTGTCCTAAAGTCAGTCCTAAAAGTCAGGTAAAAAATGCCACTCATTAAAGGTGTCTGACACACAATGGTGTTCACATTGCCTAACTTAAGAGACTCAGGTATGCAGGAGCTCCTAAACTGAGCAGCCAAAGGCATCATCTAGAGACGTCCTCACTCTCCAGAAACAAAGACTCCCAAATTAAGTGTGACAAGTTGGATGGTCCAAACATTTCTTCAAGCTCCAGTTCCCTTCTCAGTCTCACAGGGCCCTGCTGGCAAGTAAAGCTGGACACCGTTTCGTAGACATTTTGGTCAACATAAATGTTTCTTTTAACACCAAATGAACTGGGTTTCATTTATTCACATGTGACTTTACCATTTCAAGTCAGCATTTTTGGATAAAAATTGTTTTGAAGCAAGAAATAATAATTGAATTACTAAAATGTTAAAATAACTGCTTTAGCTTAACATCAGGAAGATTAGCTGCTTCCACCCCTTTTTATGCTATGATTTTTATTTTTTTTAGCTGGAAATATTCACTAAAGCTCAACCCATATGTGTTAGAGACACTGTTCCCTCACACTCTGCTTTTTGTTCATTTAATCCAGAACAACATTCCTTGCAACAGAGCTGCAGCACCTCCATGATTTCACTGGGACATCAGGAATTGTACTTGCCAAAAGAGCAAAAAACAGGCATTTACCTGAGACCTGGGAAGCTCTTTTTGTTGATCACACAGCTGTCCAAACATGCCTTTTTTCCCCTGGGAAGCTGTGACAGCATCCACAATACTTGTTCTTTTAACAGTCCAGCTGGAATTCAGAACGACAGCAGCAGAATGCTTTGGGAACAACTTGCACATCCTAAGGCACGTACACGAGCACGTACAGGGGAGAGAACAGGCTTTCGTTAGCTTGGCATCACAACATACCAGAGAGCTGTTCCTGTTGGGCTGGAGTCAGTTCCCAGCAGGGACATCTGGAAGTTGCTGCCTGCCCAGATGCACGTGCCCCACATGAACAGGATGCAGCCATTCCCCCCACCAAAAAAAACCCAGGTCCTTCGTTCTCCTTTCTGGAGCACCTACGTGGTCCATCACGGCCTGAACACTTCTTGGCCCAAGGCTGCAGAGATCCCAAAGGGCTGCACGTCGTGGCATGGCACCGGACTGTAAATGCAGCTGCAGAGAGGTTGCAACAAATAAAAAAATCATTTATGTTTTAGAGGAGACACTGAGGTACCTCCCCTCAGCTGCTAAGTTAATAGTTTTCCAGCACTTCTTAAAAAAAGAAACCAAAAACAACCCAGAGCTTGGAAGTGGATGCTCCTAGAGTTAGACCAACTTTGACTTACCGTGCACTGCCTGGCAGAGCTGAACAACTGCCTGAGCCATGCTGCAATATGCAAGTATTAGAAAGTAAATTATATTAGATGCCAGCCATTATCACAGTGACCCACATTTTAGGGTTTCACCTGCATCTCTGCCAGTCTTCCCAAAGCAGGTTTTATTGCCAAGCTTTTATACGTGCCACTGTTCAATCAAAGAAAGCAGCCTTCTGCCAGAGTGTGGGCAAGATTAGGAAGTAGAACTGACTTATTTTAAGTTCTCCTAAGAGCAAGAGGCAACAAATACAACCTCAGGAAATTAAAAACTGGACCAAGAGGGAAATTTTGAAAACGCAGTTTCACAACACAACCTGATTTTCTTTGTAGTGGACAGGTCTCAACTGGCTCACTGCTAACTAGATTTACTGGAATGCATCAATCACATCCTTAATATCAGCATTTCAGCCTTCAAAAGGCATGTCTGAAAGGTTCAGGTTTCCCACATAGTGGTGCAGAGTTGTTTCCTGAGCACAGAGCTGATGGAAGAAGAGGGCTGTCAGGCAGAGCTGGCTGGAGAAGAGGCTTTGGCAAACACAGTTACTGCAAGGTGCAGCTCCCTTCAGAACCCCAGTCATGGAAGGAGCACCCATACACCGAAGAGTTAAACGCAAAACGCAGCAAAAATGACTGCAACAAGCGAAACACGAACTTCCTCCTTGATTGACCAGAGACTAATTGTGGAAAGAGGAACAGTCAAGTTCAGGAAAAATATTCTGACACTTCCCTACCAGAAGGATGAAACGGGGAGAAAGCCCGGGAGGGCACTAAGGGAGCCCCGTTGCTGTGCGCGGTGAGGAAGGGTGAAACCCCAGAGGCCAGCTGAGGCAGCTGCAGGCTTAGGTCACACTGGGCACATTTCTGTGCAGAAATCCAGCAGCTGGAGAAGCAAGAAGAGCACAAAGATCCAATGCCACACGCCACCCACGCAGCAGAGGTACCTGGCTGCTTCACAGACCTCAGATGGGCAACTTCCACACACAGGCTGCCCTTGGATCGGCCAGGGATGGGCAAGAGAGGGCAAGAGCCCTCCAGAGCCTGCAGGCATGGGCAGCTCCCCTGCGGGTCAGCCACATCCCCACTGCAGCATCCTCCCACTGCCCAGCTCCTCCATCCCACTGGGCTGCACCCTCCAGCTGCTGCCTCCCCTGAGCAACAGCTTCGTGGCGGGCGTGTGCTTCTCATCCCACACAAACACACACTTCACACCTCAGAGGTAAAAGATTTTATTATCCCATGGGTTTTTCCTAAGAAGTAAGATTCCCACCAGACAAAATATACAAAGCATCTTATGTTTTCTTTCTAGACAACTGCATTCTCATCCTAGGGAACGGTGACCACATTAGCTCACCCCAAAGAACCAAGGTTTGTCCTTACAGCTGCGGGATGGCACAGTTAGCATACCCAATGACTAGTTAAATCATGCAGAACCAGAGGGGAGGGGAAGAGTGCTCACCTGAGTGCAGGCTTAGGCTTCTAGAAACGAAGAGAAACGCAGGGCTTAAATTTACCAGTTACTTCCATTAAGTGAACCAATTCTCTGACCCACTTCTTGTCGTCCTCCTGGCAACTAAAGGCTGGGGCTAGCAGCAAGTTATTGCTGGGAAAACACAATGCTAGGAAAGTAAACACCCATCTGGCAGTGGGAAACTTTCCACACCAACCTGCAAGAAGTGCACGTAATTCTTCATTTTACATCAAGCTTAAAGCAGAATGAAACCAAAGTGTCCTCCTCTACTTGACAGAAATTAATGTTTATAGTTATGTTTATATAAAATAATAAATACTCAGCCTCTAAGGACATACTAATTCCTATTGCATTACATGACCATCCTGAGATCCTGTTTTGTTTTCACATAATTAACTCACAGAATTAACACTCAAAAGTTTAAAATGTATTAACTTTGCATTTTGGCTCTGCTGAGTTAATGATTGTACTTGCATTTACTTTATCCTTCCTCTTCCAAAACAATAAGCTCATTTCAACAGATGGTGAACAAGTCCAGATTTGCTGGAAACCAAATGACAAGAACGTGCCAAGTTGAAACTCACCCCATTCTTTCAAGCCAAAAAACTGCCTGCATTTCAAGAAACTAATTAGTTTTAACTACATTTATGGAACAGAGGGAAGAATATTTAATTACTCTGCAATTCTTCTGTCTGATGATCAATAGAAATGCAGTTTTGTTCAGTTTCTCTGCAGGATATTGATCAGCTGAATCTTGCCTTGTATCAGTATCTGTACTACAGTGGTGCCTGCAGATAGTGAGATACACAGCTGGATTGCAGTGATTACTGTCAAAACAGCTTTCACTGGAGGAGCTACACAAGAATACACACAGTTAAAAGATCTGAAAAATCTGCTTCTTCACTTGCCAGTAACTACCAGTTCTGCCGCTGACACCCCCTGGTGTGCAGGCACGGCACCCCATCCACACACAGCTCAGGAGGACAGATCCCTGTGAACGCGACTCATCCTCCCAGGCAAGCAGAGCTGGCCAGGACACACACGGGGCTCCGCCTGCAGCCACAGCCTGCAGATGGTACATCAGTGGGGCTTTAGAATCTTGCACCAAAGACACACCTCTGCTTACTCAGGCAGGGTGACAGCAGATCTGCCCAGGAGCCGCAGCAGCTGCAACCGTGTGTCAGAGAAAAGGCTACAGAGACGTGCGCTGCACCCTCTGCTTTGTGGCTGCACAGCAGGGACACGCTGTGTCATTCATGTCACCCCCTGCCCACCTCATTGTCCCTTGCCCTGTCCTCCTGCCTGCCCTGGACACTCCCCAGGACCCCCTGCACTCTCAGCTGAGCCATGTCACATCCAGGAGCAGCAGGTCACAAAAACAGCACACAGTGGGTGCTTTCAATGTTTGAAAATCTGGTCTCCAAGGGCACAACACACAGCAAAATGGGACCACCAGAGCGTGCTTTGGGCAGAAACCTTCCCTCTGCTGAGCTCTCCAAACTGCCCTGTCTGTAGCCTCACAGCTCTTCCTTTCCTCAGTGCACCTGGTTTAGGTCATCACATCAGCACCAAAATGGAAATCCTCTTCTTGTGCATACACCCTCTGTCCCAGTGCCACAGCAGCCTCAGAGCAATATGCCAGCCTGAAATTGCTCAGCCAGGAAAAGAGCACCTATTTCCAGCATTCCTGTTTCTCAGCCATCCCTTCTACCCAAACCTGCTCCCAAAAGAGATTTCCGTCCCGTGGTGTGGAAGAAGCTGCATCTACCCCCAGTTACCTTTCACCACTGTGTAAATTTAAGCCCAGCAAATGTCTCGGGTAGGTAGTAGGGAAGAAAAGGCCACAAAGGACCCCAGAGGTTAGAGCTGCACAAGCTGGGGGGAGTATAAAAAGTAGCCAGATTACCATGTCTAAAGAGAGGGCTGAGAGCATGTGTGTGCACGTGTGAGCAAGCAAAGCCAAGGAAGGTTACATCTGGAGAATGGCTTCATGACTTTTGGCAGATAACAGTTTCGACCACAAAAGTGTTTTCAAAGTGACGAATCCGATGACAGTTTCCAGCCTCACGTCGGCTGATACCTAAAAGTGATTTAAAGAGAAGAGAAAGGTGAATCAACAACTGATAATCTGTAAGAACCAAAGCAAGGAGGGGAAGGAAAGCAGATGAGATGCAACTTCTGAACACTGAAATGCAGGAACAACACAGCCCGTATGGAAAGCAGCATTATCAGGTCATTGAAGAATAACAATCTTCTCTAGGATACAGTCCTGCAGTAAGAGCTGTCATGGGCTGAATGAGTCACCTGCAAACAGCTGGTTTCAGCTGACAGCATCTCAGTGTTATCTCAGAGACCAGAAAGCCGCAAGAAATCAGCAGAAGTCACAGGCTGGTACAGAGCACAGCCCTGGATGCAGCCAAGAAGTGCTTAAAATAGCGACTCCCTCTCCATCTGTTTGTATCCCTGCCTGCCTGATCCTGCTATGGCCCCAGCCTTGCCTAATGCTTCCCCTTGGATAATGCTTCCCCATGCCCTTCAAATGCAGGTCCTCAGCTCTGGGCAGCTCCTCTCCCCTTACAGCAAAACCGTGGTGCCCTCGTGACAAGCAGGACCACGCCAGGGCTCCACGGGAGCAGCAACCAGTGCGTGCCAGCAGCTCCTCCATTGGGAAAGCACCATCAGCTACAGCCACGGGGACCCCCGCACCCTGCAGCTTCCCCAGGGATCCAAACCCAACTGACTCCACATTCCAGGGGAGCCTTTAAGTATACCTTAAAAGCAAATTAATACAAATACTGGTATTAAAGAGTATTTTGCAGCAATGTTACCATCTGAATGTAAGGTACTTGCTGCTGATTTCCTTCTGATGAAATCATTTTTACACAGTCCTATGTTCCCTCTTCACAACGTTTCCCATACTATTAGGAACTTAATTAATTAAAGGCAATTTGCAGATCTAATCTGCTCTGAATAGCTGCCACTGAATCGGGTGCCTTCATGAGGGAAATTTTCCAAACAGTTCCCAACAGCACTGCTATTAGTTCAGCCCCAGGAGCCCACGTGTAAATGAACTGCTGGCTCCTGCAACCATTTCTGCAAAGTTTCTATCAGGCTGACGGACGAGAGAAACACAGCAGGCAGCACCCATTTGCAGCAGCATCCTGAAGCTGGGTTTAGATCAGCCGGGTGGGAAACTCCTCAAGGGAAACACCCACAGGGAACCCCCCCTCTGGCCAGGAAGAGCCAGCAGGGCTGTGATGAGGGGTGAGAGGACGAGGCAGGGCTCTCACGTCGGCGGGCGCCGCGCCGCCGCAGCCGGTACGTCTCCTTGCCGCTGCACAGGCGGTAGATGAAGGAGCCCAGCTGCTCCATGTCGCTGACGTGCTCCGTGGCGACCATCTCCTCCTGGATTATGTATGTCTGGGGCAGGTACGTCCCTTTCTGAAACGACACAGTTCCCACCAAAATAAGGCACAAACACTGCTACGATCTCCTCCCCGAACGCAAGTGTTTCACGCACAGCACCACGGACAACCAAACTGCAGAAAATTCATTCGCTGTTGGAAGGCTCAAGCTCCACTTACTGAGGCCATTTAATGTGTCCTTGTCCTTGCAGGAAACTGTCCCTCGCTACTAGCACTGTGCACACAAAACAGATTAGATCCAAAAATGGAATGTTCATGTAGGGGATGAAGTCAGTGTAGGCTCAACCCTGTTATAAACTGACCCAAATTTTAGAGCAGGATGCCCAAAACTGTGACTCTCAGAGTACAACAAACCCATCTGGAGAGGAATAAAAGCTTAACCAGAATTCCAGGAACTCCGCTGAAACGTGCATTTTACATTTACTTCAAAAGGCAAAACCCAAAACCACTGGCCCAGCTCAGATTCCAACATTCCCCCTCCTCTCTGGTCCATTCAGCACAGCCACAATGATGTCCTGCCCTTACTGCCCACAGGAATGGGGACTAGACATGGGCACCACATTCAGAGAAGAACTGAGCTCTCCACACACTTTCATTGCCTCAGGAACATCCGGGGCAGTGACATCCCTGCTGTTGGGGTAGAGGCCACTGTGAAGACCAGGGTGATGAGTGGGGTGTCATGGCAGAAAGCTACCGGGGGATGGAAACAATGGGGTTTCTAGGTGCACCCCAGGGATGGAGGTCACATCTTTCCCTGCAGGAAAGAGATCAGCTCAGCACTGGAGACTCTCTGCAGGCTCATTCCCAGGTGCTCAGGGCATCTCTCATGTTTGGACATGGCTGCAGCAACAAACGGCTGTGTAACAAGTGCAGCTTGGGTCAGGGGGGCACTCGTGAGTAGATGCTAACTAGATCATGTAGCAAAGAATCACCTCTGGTCCCTTTTCCTTACAAAGAGTCAAAGAAATAAAAGAACTGTCAGACTCTGGGGCCAAGGTAAGCGTAATCAAGGTGAAAAGCAAGCAATAGCAGCACCATTTCAAATATCAGCTCTTCTGCTCCCCAGGACTGGTTATCTCCACAGAGACACACCTGGAAACACACTACCTTAACTCAGCGCCGTGCTGCTGGGCTGGCACAGCCACGTGGATCAATAAGGCTGTCCTCTAACGCTGCAGGATTAGACAATTAGTGCCACTCTGTACTGCACTAACACGACAGTTCTGCCAAGAAATTCCATTACTGATTCTCGGGGGGATAACACAGGGGAGGCTGTGAGATAGGTGCGGGTCCTGGCAGGGGCTGTCACTTTAACAGCCAGGGCTGGGGCTCAGGACGGGCCGCACCCTTGGCCTGGAGAGAGGGCTCAGAGACACAGACATGAGCACACAATCCAGTTTCTTCACTGTCTCAGACTGAAATGGCTGTGGCAGGTGAAGGGGGAATCACCACTCCTCCATGGCAGGACTGTGCAACAAGGACAGTACCTTCGAGTCTCTGCCAAGAACTTCCAGCAAGCTAAAGCTCTGAGCGTCCTGCGTTCTGCAAGACGTGCGGCTCGTCCATCATTTAACTGGGTCACCTCCAGTCTCCTGCTGCTGCACGGGGGGAGCAGCCCTCCATCCTTTTATGCCAGACACTGATCTGTTCTCATCAGCAGGCCTGGTCACTGAACTGTCACACCTGTACAGAATAAAGCCTGAAAGGAGCAGGCGCAGGGCACGCAGCAGCCACTCCGCAAAGGGGCACCCTGGAACCGGGCTGGCTGGGGGGAAAGAGCAAAAGAGGTTCCCCAACTCCCTGTGCTGCCCCAGTCTGCTGGAGCAAACCAGTGGTGTTATTTGCTGGACTGTGATTTGATTCTAGAAACAGGACTGCAGTCACTGAACAGCTCCACAACTAAACTTTCTGCTGGAAATCAGTCTCACTCATTAGGGACTTGATTGCACTCAGAGATGCAGAGAAGACAAAAGTCTCCAAGTCAAAGGACCAACAAACTCACCCAGCATCCAAAAAGCAGCACTTTGGAGAAGTGGGGCAAGTCATAAGGTCATAAAGATCCTCCCTGCACCAGGAAGAAACTTGAGCTTTCTGCCTGACTAGCAAGGCCCAACATGTGGCCATGAAGATCACAGACCCACAGGATCCCAGCTAATTCAGCTGGGGAGGGACCTCAGGACTTCATCCCATCTGGTCTTGAAAACCTTCAAGAATTTCAAGGACGCAGCACAACCTCCCAGGGCACCCTGTTCCACTGCTTCACTGTCCTCACGGTGAAAAACTTTTTCTGAGCCCAAAACCAAGCTAACCACTTTGAAACAATGTCTCTAAAGTACAGGTTAAAGCCTCCACAGACAGACTGGACACCACTGAACACCATCTCAATAATCAGGAGCTTATTTAAACCCACGCCTGCTTTGGGCTCTTCAAGCACATAAGACCACTTTAATCGTATTGTTATACCCTTTTTAAATTCAATGACAATAATGACAATGCATCATTTTCACTGACTGTGAGTTTATATCTGTTATTTTAGGATGTGACCAGCACTCCCAATCTCTCAGTTGTTTTCTCTCAGCTTGTGCAACCCTGCCTTTTCCATTTCCCTCTGCCCCAGGGACTGGTCACCTGCCACGGTCAGAAGCTGTGACAGGGCTGGAGCGAGTTGTAAGGAAATGTGTGGTTGTGCCCCAGCGGGGTTCCCAGCACATTTGCCAGCGAGTCACTGTCCATGAAATTGTGAGGACTGCTCGGAAACAAACTGGGAGTTTGACCGGGACTGGAGATCAGGCATCTCTCCAGGCATAACTGTTTGCCTCTGAGCTTAACTGCTGCAAAGTTCACCACACTGCACACAGCAGAAAGCGAGCAAAGGGAATTTAAGAAAGAGTGATAATTAGATTGTCTTTTTTCCCCCTGTCTTTTAAACAGACCCTCACAGGAGTGATAAAAGACCCAGGCTCAGTGCCTTGATTTACCTGCAGAAGACTGAGACAGATAGGTACCTTTTGCAGTCTGAAAAATCCTGTGCTTTTCTCCTGCTGTGAAGATTAAAGAGTATTCTATTTTAAGATGGCTGCTTTCAGCAGCACAGGCTTCTGAACTGAACAAAATCGCTGGTACTAAACCCAATTAATGCTGGCTGTGAGCACAACTGCGTGAGCCCAAGCCTGGTGCTGCAGCACAGCAGGGAGGGCAGCACAGATTCCCCCCAAAAAAGGTGAATGCTGAAGGCCTGTTCCTCCCCGAGGGACACCGGGAGCTCTGCAATTGGCAAACCACAGTGCAAACCACAGCAAGAGTGAAAGGAAGGAATTTTTTCTTTTTCCCCTTGATTGCTACAATCAGTAAACACCAGAGGGAAGGAATCTGCTGCTTCTCTGTCTCTCCCTGGTCAGGCAGATCATCATGCCAGCATTACTGTGCTGTCTGCAAAATCAGTATTCCAGCTAAACCTGCTGAAGCCTTCGCTCTACACAGAGACTCAGGGCCAAGGCTTAACTTCCCCAGACACAGCAGTTTTGATTTCCCAGGAGCTTCCAGCTGGCACCCAGGAGCCGACTCAAGGAAAGCAGGCAGAACAAGCAGGGCTGCAGCTGTACCTTCACGTTGACCAGCAGCTCCCACAGGTTGCGAGGAGGCATCACGATGGTGGTGTTCAGCTCGATGACGTAGCACTTGTCCAGCGTTATGTCGTGATACGCTGTCAGACCCTGCGGAGCAAGCACAGAAATCACACGACTGAACCCTGTGCAATGAAATGGGACTGGGAAAATGGGTGAAAAGAGGGAATTCGGGGAAGACAGGAAACTGCGTTAGACAAACCTCCCTCCCAAGCAAGTAGAGCGGGCTGGAAAAACCCAGAGAGGGCCTTGGGCAGGAGGACAGCTCAGGAATAGACCATCATGGATGTGTGTGACAACAGTGACAGCGCTAGGCCATGAACACGGAGCTGGTGCCCCCAGCTCAGCCCCAGGCTGTGCCCCCAGCAGCCCCAGGAGCTCCTTACTCGCTGGAAATCGTGGATGATGTCCGCAGGGTCGCTCCCTCCAAACTGGGGCACCGGCACGTTGATTTGCTCGTAGTTGTCCTCGATGTAGATCTTGACATCTTCGTGCAGCTCCAGCTGCCCTTTGAAGGGCGAGTACAGCGAGTCTTCGTACAGGACACCGCAGTGGAACACGCTCTCACGGGGCAGCTGTGGGGACACATCCAGGCAGGGGTACAACACACACCCCCCTAGCAGCTACAGCAAACATGGGCAGGAATGTACCCACACCGCGTAAAATATTCATCAAACAGATGCTTAAAGGTATTTTAAAATCAATCATTTTACCAGAAAACATTCTTGATGAACCTAGTGCAGACTACCCTTGTGAAATGACCATGTCTCACTTCCTGCTAGCCAGGTCCAAAGGGAATAAAGAATTCTCTGTGGGCTTCCACGAGGAGTAATTCAGAAAGGCAAACTGACTGCCTGCAAGCTCTTAAATTTCCTTACCAGGCTGTTCACATCCCTCCATAGTTGTGGCTTCCAGTAACTTCATTTTTCTACAGAAGACACAGAACCTTGGCTTGAGCAGTGCATCGTTTCTAGAGCCCCTTGTAGCTTGGAGTGGCAAATGCGGCACAACAAAGTGGATTCACCTCACAGCCGAACAGGAGATGCTGCTCTCCGAGCAACCTGGAAAGTGTCCCTGCCAGGGCTTCTCCTCCTAGGGAAGCGCCTCCACCAAAAGCCCTGTGACAGGTACCCTCACCTGGGACAGGGCTGTGTGTGAGGGGGGAGCAGCCCTGGGGCTGTCACAGCGTTTCCAGATCAGGTGTAAATGAGAGCAGGTAATAAAGCACTGATGATTCTTGAAACCGGGACTGCAAATTAATTTGACAGCAAGGGAAGTTATGGAGAAAAGGAGTATACAAAAAGACTTTTCTGCTGAGTGGATAAGTGCTGGCTGCAGGGATGAAGGCAGCGGCAGTCCTGGGAGAACTCATTCACTAATAGCCACTCCACAGCACAACGAGGGCTGCAGTGCAAATCAGTGCTCTGAGGTTTCTCGGCTAAACACTCAGCAAGCCAGAGCTCAGCAGTTTCCTCCTTAAAAAGCAGCTCTGCCCTGTCTCTTTCCCTGTGTTCTGACCCTCCAGAGTGCTGCCAGCCCAGTGCCTTGGCCAGGCCAGGCCAGGCTTTGCAAAGTCTACGTGGAAGAAAAGGTGCTGAATTCAGTGGAGGTCGAGGGCTCACTTTCTGTATCACCTCCCACTTACTTTTCACTTCTCTGCTTGCTTTATTAATAGCAGCACCTATTTTTGTCACACCGACAGAGTTTTTCTGTGCTAGAGCCTACAAAATCTACTGCAAAAAGCTGTTCCCTTGCCCGTATCCCCCTGTTCCCTCCAGACTTGTTCTCCCCTCACATGCCATGCTTGCGCACTGCCGTACCCCAGACAGCAGTGATGTGGGGTTTAAAAGGTACAACTGGCAGGGTATTTTTATGGAGTTAAAAAGAAAGCAAAACAAAGCCGTAAGGGAAGGGGAGGGTTTCTGGAAGGCCCTTCCTGGCACTGGGGATGGAGGTCAGCCTGAGCCTACCACTTAAAAATGCCTCATCCGCAGTGCCCAGCAAGCTGGCTCCTGAGTCACCACAGTGCAGGGCAACGAAAACCAGCAGCACCTCTTTCCAAGGTGGTCTGGCTGCTCGGGCTGATGAGCCAGAAGTGCTCCCCAAGTCGCTCCTACCTGGGTGATGAAGAAGTATCTGTACACGTACATCGACGCAAAGACCAGCCCCAGCAGCAGCACGAGGAGGCCCATGGTCAGGTAGCACACCCCGCTGAGCGATGAGCGGCGGCCCTGCGCCGCGGGGACCGGCTCCTCCTGCGGGACACAACACAGCACCCGTCAGCTGCTGCTCCCGGCCACCAGGGACCCGCTGTTCCACCCAAAGGGTGCTCCAGGGAACCAGGGACCCGCTGTTCCACCCAAAGGGTGCTCCAGGCCACCAGGAACCGGCAGTTCCATGCAAAGGGTGCTCCAGGGCACCAGGAACCTGCTGTTCCATGCAAAGGGTGCTCCAGGGCACCAGGGACCTGCTGTTCCACCCAAAGGGTGCTCCAGGGCACCACAAACCCACTGTTCTGCCCAAAGGGTGCTCCAGGGCACCAGGAACCTGCTGTTCCACCCAAAGGGTGCTCCAGGGCACCAGGGACCTGCAGTTCCACCCAAAGGGTGCTCCAGGGCACCAGGGACCTGCTGTTCCATGCAAAGGGTGCTCCAGGGCACCAGGGACCTGCAGTTCCACCCAAAGGGTGCTCCAGGGCACCAGGGACCCGCTGTTCCACCCAAAGGGTGCTCCAGGGACCTGCTGTTCCATGCAAAGGGGTCGTGCTGTGCAGTGAACAAGGCAGGCACCGCCCTGCAAAGCTACTTCACACCTGGAGACAGTAAAACACTTCTTGTGCATTTTGCCTCTCTTACCCCAGATACAAAATATATACATTATATACATATATATTTATATGTATTGAGAAACAAATGCATGTGTGTGTGTGAATATACACAGACATATGTATAATCAGCTTCCCACCAACTGTTCAGAACAAAGACAAGCTTTGTTTCAGTGGGCGAGAAAGACTGACCAAAATAAATAGAACGAAAACAGGAACTAAGAGTTCCTGGCTACAGCATTTATCTGTTTATAGTAAAAAAATTGTTGTTGAGATGCTGCCACTCTTGGCAGAATTTCTCACTGGAAATTTTTGTGGTGGGAATTACTGGTCCCGGAGAGGAACCTCCTGGCCTTGCTGGGGTGAGCTGACACAAACAGATGCACTGATCTCAACTTCATTTTCAAGCACATTCCAGCACGGCTCCCAGCAATATGGAGAGAGCATCAGAAGAAAACACACCTGTCCTTTTCAGAGTGCTGCCCAATCTATACACACAGTAGCCAGCTCACCTTGTCGCAGCCCTGCAAGCAGAGGGCAGTGCAAAGGCAGGCTTACCTCCTGGAGACATCCCAACCCATGATGCTCTACCAAAATAACCCTTCAAAAAGTTAAGCAGGAGGATGTAAGGCCTTTCAGAAGCAGATGAAAGAAGCTGCTTCAGAGATGCCCCAGTTTCCACACAGAAGAGCTGAAAGCTGCCCTCAGCTGAGCAGGCAGGCAGGGGAGAGAGGCACCAGGGAGAGCTCTTGCAGATTAACTCCCTCTGTGCAGCTTGTGATCTGGTGTGTTTCATTAGACAGACGCTCTCCACAGCTATTTGGAGACTGCTACGAACGGCAGGAACAGCCTGAAAAGCAAACATCAGCCTCTCACTTCTAAGGTTCATCACTTCTTAAAGGAAGAGATGTTTCTCCAGAATAACGCGGCCAACACCCACAGGGTGGTGCCACTGCTGAAGCCCCAACAGAAGAGGCCCCTGGGCCCCTGCCACCCTCTGGTGGCATCAGACCAGCTCTGCCCGGCCCAGCTGGCAGCAGACACCTCTCTCCCCTCTCCCTACCTCGGAGCAGCCCTTGCGAGAGCAGCAGTTCAGTGCCAGGCTTGGAGGCATCATTCCTGTCCCAGACTCGGACACCCCAGCACCGCTGAGGCGCTCGTGGGGACCCTGCCAGGCAGGGACTCCCTGCTCCTCCCCTGCACCTGAGCTCCGCTGAGATGCAGAACAGGGGCAGAGCCAGGAGCCTGCAGCCCCTCTCCTACCTGCTCCACTCCCAGCCAAGGGAGACTCCTCCACATGCTGACTCTTTTATTCCTAGTCACATTCAGCCTGATAACTGCCAAGACCAAATTGCTTTGGGGGAGCTACAATTCCAGCACACCTCCAGGAGAAATTAATCTACATTTATTTCTCCTTCATCCCAGCTGCTGAAAGACCCACAGCACCTCTATTCACCGCCAGCTCCTTACACTGAAGGATCACTGTAATCAGTTTGCTGCTACTCCTCCAGCAAATAAAGGGATGAGCAAGCTGAAAAATACCACATTTTTCCTCTCCTTCTGCAGACAATGGGCAGCAACTCTGACAAGCCACAAAGAACAGAAAAAAAGAAACAAAAAAATCCCATTACTAGAGGAAGTTTAAAGGCTCTCTGACATGAACCGCTAGGACAAGAAAGTCATGCTGGATGTCAAGTGTTTCACAAAAACAGCTTTCCCCAGACACTTGGCATCACAGAAAGAGTGCAGACAGTGGGGGGGTGAAGAGGAAGGAGAAGATCTCCTGACAATGAAGCAAGGCTGAGAAAACGTTTAATGCTCTGCAAGTGAACCATATCCGAGAGGTGCCAGGTTGCCGTGATGGTTAATGCACTGCTGCGAGTGCTGACTCCAGGGAGGGCCTGGAGAGGCTTCATGAGGACACAGCAACTCAAAGGGCAAAAAAAATACTCCCACTAAAAGAAAAGCCATGTTTGAGGAATGGTGGGGAGGGGGGGAATAAGCCCTCAATGGTTTGCTGCTTGCTAGGGCGGCTCTGTGTTCTTTGCATGACCAAAGACAGTGCGAGACATCCCACCTCTCACTGCCAGGGATGAATTCTGCTTCCTACAAAACATTTCTGGCTCCAGGAAAAATGCCCGAGCTTTGCGTTGCGGGAGAAGGTGGGAGAAGCAAAGCAGAGCTTTGCTCTGGAAGAAGTTATTATTCACTCAGGGAAAAAACCCAAACGGACCCTCAAATTCTGAGGGAGGAAAGAAAAAAATCAAGAGCAACCATTCTGATGGAGCAGAAACTTAGGCAGTGAGGTTAAAAACGCAGCCAGCCAGGCCAAGGGGAACAGTGAGCACAGTCCTGAAAAATACTGCACCAAAATCAGCTGGAAAAACCTCACTAAAAATGTGTGTCTCCATCCCCCAGCCCAGCAGATGGAAAGGCCACCAGCCTCTATCACTCTGAATAAAGGACAATTTAAAAGCAGCTATGTCAGTCTGTACCTCACCTTGGGGCTGGAGGCGTCCCCAGCACTGAGAGCCATGGATGGAGCAGTGCACAGCGTGCTCTAAAACAGCTCCTCACCAGGATAACCAATCTTCAGCAGGCTGGAAAAACCCAAGAGCTTGTTCACAGGCTGCTGCCCTGCTCATGCCACTACGCACCTCCTTTCCCACAGGACCCTCACAATTATTTACAAACAGGGTACTCTACACACCAGAAAATCCATCACAGCTGGTTTCCATCTCTTCTTGCTGTAGGAACGCCTGGCTCCCCAGCAAGGGGAGAATCAGACTCGGCAGCAGGGGTTTCCTGAAGAGCAGTTCATGCCTTCAAGACGTGCATTTCCAAAGGACAAAAATCAAAATATTAACACACAAAAATGCTGTACGTTCACCAGATGTTTAACAATATTCCAGAGAATTCATTAACCAGACACACCGCTTGCAACAAGCCATCCTATTAATTTTCTGCCTTGATCAAGCCTGGGTTTTTTTTGGCCAAGAGGAATGGGAAATGTCGGAGTCAAAACCACCCCTGGGCAGACGCAGGGACAGGTATTTCAGCTGAGTAAATAGGCTTTCCTCTTCTCATTGTTTTAAACACAATATTCCAAGAGCTGGACATATTTTACACAAAAATGAACATAAGGCCCTTCCTCCCCTCCCCGGGCTGTGCAGAGGACAAACACTCATTTGCTTCTCCATGAATGAACAGAAGGAAAAGCAAACAACAGTGGCAGAAGGGCCCCACGTCCACGGTCCAGGCACCAGATGTGCACGGGGGGAGGAGGCACAGACACATCCCCAGCTCTGCAGAACATCCCACTGCCACTCCCTGGGAGTGATCCCTTCTTTGCTCCATTTTTCTTGGCACTGCCACTCTGCTGACCCTGCAGAAAGGGCTGGGCCAGCTCCCTTTCCAGGGAACCATCTCAGAAGAGGCAGTGGGTAGAGTTCCTCACGCTCTGCAGCCCAAGGGGAAGCCACAGCTCGCTCTTCCCCTGCATGGGCAGTGGGGGAAAAAGCACCCACCTGTCAAAAAGAGCACTTGCACATCTTGGTTTTTTGCCTGGCATTGTCCTGCTAATCCTTCATTCCGCTGGGAAGAGTCAGAGGCAGCTCCACATACAAGCCTGAGCTCCCAGACATGCTGACTCTGCTCCAGTTTGCAGGCACGGCTGCTTTCAGACACTCAGGCCAGCGCCTGGCAGCAGACAGGATATTGGAATATAAAAAGGAATTCCTTTCCTTGGATAAAACGGGCTCTTCACTGTGACTCAGTGCCCTGCCGGCTCATGAGGCCTGCACAGGAACAGAGCACAGGCAGCAAACAGCCAGATGGGAAAGGATGGAGGGATGAGACAGACCACGGGGTAGAGGAGCCTTGAAAGCAGCCTGAGGGGTGGGGACAAGTCCTAATTCAGTCTTTGTGGATTTTCTTTGGGATTTCAGGTCTTGCTAAGGACGTGATGAAAACGGCTGGTGTCCTGGTATCCCTGTTTGGTACTGAATGGTTAAGGAACAGTTCTCCTACACGGGGGTGGGGGACAGAAACCTGTCTGGTCCAAGGTTTGGAAATCAAGTTCAAAGGCCACAGTGAGTCAGAGGAGGGAAACCTCCCAGGCACCTATGGCTAAGCCAACCCCCCCAGCTTCACAGCACCGAGCCTTTGGACACAACACTGGAGGAGCTGCTCACAAGAACCATACCTGCTGAGATGCTGCCTTTGGAATTTCTCATTAATACAGCAGAAAGTTATAAAAATAGAAATGTGACATTATTGCTCCTTCATCACCCATGTCTCGCTGAAGATGGCTGAAGTGAGAAGATTAAAGGTGTCGTGTGACGCCTCGATCCCCTCCTGAGTCGCGCGTTGCCTCGGCAGAGATGGGCTCAGCCCCCGGCCCTTTCCTGCTTCTTCAGCTTCAGAAACAGCTCTGCGTCCTCCACAAACCCTCTTCCCTGCATTTCTGAAACACACGGGTTTGAAATCTTTCATTTGAGGTGCAGCAGGGCCTGACAAACAGGGGACAGAGATTGGCAAGTGTCTAAATATACACCCCTAACAGGAAAAGAAGCGTGGGGTGACTAAAAATAGTAGATGTGATTTCGATGACTGACAAGCGAGGAGAGAGATGCAATGCAAAGGGATGCAGTTTGGAGAGCAGTGCCATCTAGAATATGTCCTCGCTCTCTGGGACTCTGTTCAAGGGAGCAGCAGCCTGAGCCCTCACCGTCTGATGCACTGACATAACTGCAGACGCTGCCGTGGCTCCCTCAAAGGATGCAGGCTCCAAACTTGAGAAATCCTTATCAGAACAATCTACCTTGCCTTGCTGTTTACTCATTTCTGGTAACCAAAGGCCGACATGGACTACGAGAAAAGAAAAAAAATCAGTTCAAGGTCTCTACCTCCAGCACAGCAAAATCAGTTACTGCTTTACGAAACATAAGGACTTGCAATAGTGGCACCTCCACTGGCCTCAAGGGGAAAAACCCCACAGCTGACTGCTGGAAACTGCTGTTTCAGTGCTGCCACAGTCGGTGTGAGCTGGAACCGACTGACCTCTCCTCTGCTGTGATGGCTTAGCTTTGAGTGTCACCTCTTGGGAAAGTGACCCCCACGCCTGCACCAAGAGCCTGCTCTTTCTGCACGTGAAGCAAAGCCCTCTCATCCACCCACCCCAGTGCCAGCACTCCTGCTACCTGCAGGTGCTGGGCACTGCCGGCACTCTCTGCTGCTCCCCTGCTCCAGGAAAAGCACTGGAGAGTTTGGGGGATAAACCGTAAGGCGAAGAAATGCAGAGCTGCCTCCCAGGGACAACCATGTCTGTCCTGGGGAATTCTGACACAGGGGAGCTCAGTGGTGGAGAGCCCCCAGGGACGGGGGCCAGGCAGGCTCCAGACTGGAGCACTCGCCAAGCTCTGCAGAAGGGAGGTGAGAGACTGCACACAGGGAAAAAGGGAAACGAAGGAAGACAAGAAGAGGGAGAGGAACAGAGAGATAAAATATCACAGCGAAGGCATCCTGGCATCCATCAAAGCACCCCCGACACTCCAAAGAAGGCTCCTGTGCCAGAAGAACAAAATACGAGTCCTGTTCTCAAGAGCAGTTATGCTTGGAGAGAGGAGAGGAAGCAGAATGAGGAGAATACCAGGTGAGCCCGTGGGAGAAGGCTGCCTGAGGAACCACCTGCCTGAGAGGGGTCAGTGCTCTGCACTAGCAATGAGAGGCCTCTCAGGGAACCCACACGTGGCAGGAGAGTCCTTCCGGGCTGAAGAGCATTTCTGATGCTCTAGGTCAGGAAAGGAAACGTGTGCATGCATAGACAGAGAGCAACACACACACACACACATATACAGTTATATATATATATGTGTATATATATGGCATACAGTTTCCAAGGCAACCAAAGTCCCTGCTCACACTCCTTGAGCGGTGCTTGCACCGGCCACCCGACAGCATCTCCACAGAGAACACAACTGATGGCTTCTGGACTCAAAGATGCCTGGAAGCAAAATAAAAAAAAACCCAAAAGCAAGCCTGTAATTAAGAGGCTATCACAGCTGAAGGCAGGAAAGTTGCAATAAATGAATCTAATCACACCTTTGAGTGACACCACAGCACGTGACGAGCAACAAAGCCACCTGCCTCAGGAGTCACTTCACAGCGCTGGAAATTAGAATATCAAAAACAACCACTGGCTAATTAAAACCCCCAGCTTTGTTGCTATATGACAAAGACAGCAGGATGTTAAAAATGCAGCCTAGCATGTGGGAGCTCCTAAGCACTCAGTGATCATATTTTCCTTCTCCCTCATCAGCAAGAGAGATATAAATCCCCCTCTTTTCTCTTTTTTTCATCCCTTTCTGAAACTAAGGGGCTGTTTCTCCTCCCTCTTTGCACAGGGGTGAGGAATTCATTTCCATATTTTTTTTTATTTTGTTTTTTTGGCAGAGGCACAACAAGTTCCAGCTGGAATGATTCCAGCCTCCCTCTCCTTTTTCCCAGGAGTACAACCATTCAGAGCATTAGCAGAGCCAACAAAACCCCTTGTAAAAACAAGGCTATTCTTACCAGGCTCACAGCTGAAGCCCCGAGCATCATGTTGAACAGAGAGGCAGGCAGAGAGAAAATAAACAGCTGTGACAAAGTGGCAAAAAACCGTCCCAACCTGAGCATTTAACAGCCTGACTGCCAAAACACTGATTCTGATAAACACAGCCTGATTTCCAGACCACTCACTGCCATGATGGGGAAAATCAGTCTCTGCCACGGAGCAGCTCCAACACCACAGCTAAAAGAGAGAGGCCAAAAGAGAATCTAAAGAGAGAGAGCTAAAAGGCTCTGGAGCACCTGGGCAGACCTCACCTGAGAGAGGGAAGGAGCCAGCACAGCCACGTGAAGGCCATGGGTTCTTTAGGGTTTTTTTACAAAAGACTCCCTGAAGGGGGAGGTGGCATTAAAAGAATGGGAATTTTCCCCAGGAGAAGAATGGAGGTTAAGCTTTGGCACTGGGTCTCAAAACCTCTCTAGAGGGATGAAAGGTAAAAGGCAGCTGAAGCCAGAGTGAAGCAGAGCAGCTGCTCTGGGAATAGGGGAAGCTCTTAAACTGAGAGGCTGGCAAATTTAAACAGAGCCTTGACTCAAAGGTAAAGACATAAGCAGGTGGGCAGACAACTGACTCCTCAAAAGACCTCTCACAAATGCCAAAAATATTCAAGAACACTGCGAAACTGAGGTAAGGAAATGCCAACAGCGTTCAGCTTGCTCTTGGTGTAGCTGAGTCTTCCTTCTCCTCCCAGGTGAAGGGAAGCTGCTACCAAAACCAGTCTGCTTGCTTCTGCCATCATGCACGGCTTGGAAGAAGCAAGCCACGAGCCTGAGTCCCCACCAGAGCGCTGAGCTGTCCCTCGGGACACACGCCCCTTTTCCCAGACTGCAATTGTACCATTGCTCCCATGTAAAACAAACCCACCTGCCGACCCACGCAAGTGGCCCTGGGCACAAGCCAAGAGAGACAGAGGCTGATTTTGCAAGAGGTGAGAAGGATTGGGTGCTGCGGCAACACATCTGAAAGCAGAAAATGTGACACGGAAAAGACACATCCAAGGGTTTCACATGATTTCACCTGAAGTTTTGCACCTCTAGTGATGCCTTTGGATGCTAATGAAGCACCAGGTGGGCCCAGGACTCACCTGGACACTGCCTCGGGCTCTTACACTGCTTCCCCCAGAGAGCTCCACGTCTGGAGAGCTTTTGGGTGTGTAGAATTCAAAATCACAGCACCCACCTCAGAGCTTCCACAGTGAAAGAGGCAGAGATGGTCAAATCAGCCATGCTGGATCTCACCAAGAGCAAGCCAAGCCCTGCTGATCTGGCTGTGGCCAATGAAGCCAGCACTGTCCCTCCTCACTCTTCCTCCAGGCGTGACTGATTCCCAAAAAGCTGGAAGAAAGGACACAGCCGTGCCCAAGATGCCCGAGAACACCGAAGGTCCTGCCTTCTGCTGGTTCTGCAGACAAGAGGGGCAGTCACAGCCAGAAACCTGCGCCCATCACTCCGAGCAGAGGGGCAGAGTCCAGCATCTCCTGGCGGTCAAGTTCAACCACCTTCGAGGAACCAGACTTCAGGTTATAGCATTTGCTTCTTCCCTGAAAATCAGGACTTGCACAGTGTCACATCAGAAAATGAAGTCACTGCTCCCTTCTGGAACACTGACAGCGATTATCTCTTCTCCCAGCAACAGCATAGGAAAGCTCTGACAGTCAATCCCACACTCGAAAATTCACCACAAAGAAATGGTGTCTAGTTCAACAACAGCGAGAGAGAGGAGGCAAATTTACCCTTCTCTTTGTTGTTCAAACTGACTTCAAAGGTAGGGCACGGCACCAAGGAAGACAACTCTGACAAGCAAGTGCAGAGAGATGAGTGAAAAAACCCAGCACCCTCACACTGTCCTCCCTCAAATGGGAACACTGGCATTAAAAAACCCCCCAAACATTCCTAGGCTCTCACACATCACTTGGGAAGAAAATACCTGCCTACAAGTGAAAATGCCTTTTCCATCTCCTGTAAAGCCGGTAATGAGCAAACATCCGGTGGCACAAAATCAGGAGCTGCAGAGCGGCGCACGGGACCTGCAGCCCTCACACATGCAGGGTGTGCAGCAGAGCTGCTGTCCCATACTTACTGTTGGTTCATCTGTACCCTTTGGAACTCCTCTTTTTAAAGGTATTTCTTGGTTTTCTGTGTTTTGCCAACAACACCCCACCAAAACCGCTGTGCCCGAAGTGGGTAAATGCAACAGGTTCTTCCCAGGTGAAGAGCTCCTCCATGCAAAGCTGGGCTGGCTCCAGCTCTCCCCCAGCTCTGGGAGAACACACACCTCTAGACAGATATTTCCAGTTCCTCTGTCTGCAGCTCTTCAGTCTACATCTCTTTGGTGAAAGACAGCTGCATGTTTCAAAATTCAGTTGCATTTATAACGTTTCTGCTTGGAATAGACATTCTCTGTCCTAATCATTCCGCCAGTTTTAGCCAGATCCTTTGTCATGCTCAGCTGGAATATCAAATATTCATGTCCGGAGTCCAGTAAGACACTGAAGTCTAGTATTCCACTAGAGCAGATCCTGCAAGGGTCCAGAGACATTTTTTTTTTCCAAGTCAGACCTTTTCCTCTGCTTCCAAGGCATCCCCAAACCACAGAGAACCAAAACCAAATGACAGTGCTTCTCTTTAAGCTGACAGCTCCGTACAGGCCACAGAAAGAAGCCATCACTTCAGCCCACGTGGTTATAGGAGGGTTGGGCAAAGACCACGAATAACCTTCTGTTACGGGAGGCTGCTTCTTAAAATTCGGATCTACCATATTCAGCTCCCTAAGCCTGAACATGGTGAGCCTCAAGCCTGGACTCAAGCCTGCAAACATGTCAATGAGCACAATCAATCCACACTGCTGCCAGCGAGTTTCCCCCTCCCCTCTCTCTGAATTTACAGCTTGCTTTGTGAAAAAGCCTCTTTAAAAGACTTTTTCTCACATCCCCTTCTCTCGCCATCTGTCTCTCACCTCACAACATTCTGCAAAGAAGTCGCTCACAAATCCCAACACTGCACTGCCACAGCAGCATCCACAGGCTGGTGTGACTCTGCCTTGTGTGCCCAAAGAGCCACTGCTCCTCCACCTGCCCCGTGAGCTGGAACCTATCTCTGGAGCATCACTGCTCCAGGTGCACCAGAACCCCTGTGGGAGGGCCAGAAGTGGCACTGCTGCTTGTCCTGCTGCCACCACGAAGCACTAATCCTCTCGGGCTTGCTCGGGCAAATGCAAAGCATTCCCAGCTCCCCGTGCCCAGCTGAGCATCAGGAAAGGCAGGGGAGCAGGGACACAGCAGCAGCCCCAGCAGTGAGGCACTGTCTGCCTGCTGAGAGCTCCACAGGCACGGCAGACCTGCTCCTCACTGGGGAGCTGGGCAGTCACAGGGAACAGAGCTTCCCGGGCACCAGAGGGGCAGATGCCCCTCAGGGAACGTGCTTCCAGGGTTTCCAGGCTTTGCCCTGCCATTTCTGCCACACAGGGCAACCATGCTGGGTGTGGGAGCCGTGGCAACAAGGAGGAGGCTGGGGCAGCTCGGCCGTCAGCCAGGAGCTGAGGCACCCACCAGACAGAGGTCCTGAGGTGCAGCTACAAAGAGACCACACAGACGCAGAGGGGTTGGACGGATCCAGCGCCAGGCAGCAAGCAGCTCCTTGTGGGAAACTTGTCAATACAACCAGGAAGGGTGTGATCCCAAGACCACCGAGTCTTGTCAAGACTTTGGGAATGCAGACGGGATGAAAGGCACAGAATCAAAGCCTGGTATTACTGCAACCAACCAAGAGCAGAGCATCGGTGGCAGCCTGCAGACACCACTGTGCGCACCCTGGAAAGCCCCTCGCAGCCCCCGGGCCTGTGGATTTCTCTGACAGGAGTTTAAATTGCATTTTCTTCCCGATTCAAGCCAAGCTGTGCAGGGGAGAAACAAGGCTCAGCACATGCAAGCCTGCTGTCACGACTCCTCACCTACTACTTTTCAGGACACACTAGCATCACAGACATCTTCCTGCCTGCCGCATCTTTGCATTCACCGAGCACCTGCCAAAATTCACAGGCTGCAGAAGCCGCCGCTGAATCATCTCCCAGCTCTGGCTCCTACCACTGGGATTGAAGTTATGAGATCAAAGAGGAAAAGAATGCAGAGCATCTTGTTTGCATGTCACCAATGCCATTTGGCTGCAAGGCAGCTAGAGAAAGACACACACAGACAGAAATTATTGGCAGCAGGAGCGGGAGCATGGCAAGAAAGCCTGGCTACTGAAAGACCAATGCCACAAGTTGGGTGTTTGAAAAAGCAGCACAGCCTCTTGGTCCAGCTAAGCCCCAGCACTCCAAAGAATCCACTGAAAAACACCATCAGGAAGAGGCCACCTGATGTCAAGTGGATGTGCTGCTCCCTGGACATCCTCATGCTGCACAGACGCACTGTAACCCACTCTTGCCTTTATTTCATGGGGTTTACGTTGATGTTCTTACATGTCTGTCTGCTGGAATCAAGAGACTGTTGAAGAGTCTTTGTTCTAAATTCACGGTTTCAAGTTCCTTTGTAGCTCACAAAGGTGGGCTTAAAAGAACACCACCATGCCTCCCAGGAGTCTGAGAAAGGCCCAAGGCAACGTAAAAAACCCAAAATTTGTTATTTGCTACCTAAGCCAATTTCATACATCTGGCAGGACCTGAATCAGAATAATTTTGATTGCTGGGATCTGGCAGCACTAATGACAGAAATAAGCTCCTGCTACTTTATTACTTTTTAAACTCCTTTTCTCACAGTGCTCATGAGAAAGAGACGGATCCTGCCTGAACTCCTGCAGGACCAACAGAAGAACTGAGTTCCTGGCTGTGGAAAGCTGGTTTAATGGCAGGGTGACCTGGAAGCCCAGTGATAGTCAGGTTGGACACCAGAGGCAGGAAGCAAACCAGCACCTTAGTTTGTAATTAGGAAATAGAGTCAGGAAATCACCAAGAGGTCACAGTTGGCCACGTTCCCCCAGGTCTCTGCAGAGCTCCTTGGTGCGAGATTAACAGATGCAATCGTGACAGACTGAGCACAGCCAGACCCTGGCAGCACAGCCGAGAGCCGCGAGCACATCGTGTGTGATGGGAGAGATCATCACAGCGTGAGTGACTCCCTGAACTCTGCAGAACAGAGCCGTCTCCTGAAGCCCCTGCTGCAGAGCAGTTCTCCAGGGCAGGTAATTCCCACTGGTTTGGTGAGGCACACGAGGAGGAACACTCTGCACTGCTGCAGGAACGGAGCAAAACCACAGCTCCCCTATCGTTTTTTGAGTCAGACAGATATTAGGGTTCAATAAACGACCAGCCCACATGCACAGCCTAGGGATTTATGAGGAACACAGAAATGCCATTCAGGACTCCTCCTCTGAAATGGAAGCGCTGTACCAAGGCAGACTCGATGCCGTGGGTCAGGCCCAGCTCAGGACAACACCCCCACACTGCACAGTGTGGTATTCACCCAGCAGGTCCCCCCTCGCAGCAGGGCTGGCAAGTGGGGTTCTCCTGCACCAGAGACTCCAGAAACACCCAACTCCTGCCAAACGCAGCAGTGCCCGGTTCGCTGTCCGTCCTCCAGAGGGGCACCGGCCGTACCGCCCCTGGCACGTGCCCAGCGCTGCCCGACAGCGCCTGGCCACGGCTCACACGGTCCGGGAGTGACCCGCACAGCTCTGCCCCAGCCCCGGCCCATGTTCTGCATCTGCTGTGGATGTGCCTTCGTCCCCCTTGAGCCCGAACGGATCCCAGCCTCTGCCAGCACGAGCACTTGTTGCCCTCTCCTACCCATCACCTGAAGCCAGCAGAGCAACGCAACATCACCGTGTCAATTCCCATCTGCAAAGCATCCACACAGCTGTGTGCTCTTAGCCCCTCGCTTCTCATCTCGCTCCAGCACCATCTGCTTTCCTCCTCTTGCCTCTTCCCCGTGCCAACCCTAAGCCTTCAGAGATGCCAGGATTTGAAACCCACCCATGTATCACCAATCCCGAATTACATTCCCGCAGGCTAAACCGCCCGAAGGGATGAGTTCCGCCGCCACTGCGTGCGCTGGACATTCATCCCGTGCCCGGGGACGGCTGCTCGCGGCACGGCGCCACCACCCTGCCCCACCCCCTCCCCACTTCTCTAAACTTCGGGTGCCCACCGAGCCCCCGAAGCCATCGGTAAAGCCGGACACTTGTGCCGGTGCCTGTCCGAAGCAGCCCCGCACCACGCGCACCCCTCGCCCCGGCCCCACTCACGGCGCCCGGGGGCAGCAGCACGGCGCCCGCCGCCCCATCGCCCCCCGCCGCCTTCTCCTTCTCCTTCTCCTTGTCCGGCTTGAGCGCCGCAGGCGGCTGCNGTCCGGCCCCGCTCTGGCCGCCCGGGCCGCGGGACGCGTGGTCAGTGGTCAGCGTGGTCAGTACTGCCCGTGGCACGGCTGACATCGGGTCAGCCGAGGGGGGAGAACAAAACGAAACAGCACTGAACGGCCGCCGAGCCTGACGATGCA
>VZTF01009562.1:0-37342 GCA_013397755.1 Cnemophilus loriae | reverse complement strand
GGCTGGGAGAAGCCAGCCGCTCTTCGCTTCGAGGCCGCGGAACAGAATCCGTGGAGGAGCAGAGCACTCGGGTGGCCTTTGCTCCAGGATCAGCTCTGGGCAGCAGAACACACGGGTTACCTTCATCATGCGTGGTCCAGAAAATGCCCTGGCTGCCATGCAGAAGAGAATTTGGCACGGGGGAGGGTTGCTTTTGTGCCCCCAGGTGATGGCTGGGGAGCAGCAGGGGACACAGCAAGGAGTAAAGAACACATGTTGACAGTTTTGTTAAGGTAACAAAATGGAAAAAAAAAAAAACCATTAACAAAACCCTCTCTGCTAGCTACAGGTAATAAGGTAGGAAATGGTCAGTGGATAAACACAGCAATACCCTTACATTGATTTGGTCCACTTAAACGTAGTATTCATTTTTAATGAAGTTGTTATGAGCATTTTCTTTCGATCCAGAAGGGTTCATTATGTACTGAGTGCTTTACATCATGTTTTGAACTAACCCATTGATAAATTAGTGCTAAATTTTATTTGTAAAAGGCATCTTTGGCAGGGATTCAACATTGACTCACAACAATTGCTCATAGTGCTGACTTACATTGTTCAGTATTTGGAGCTGTTCGGTCCTCCCAGCATCCCACCCTGTGGGTAGAAGTTACACAGAGGAGATTGTAGGTTTTATCTCACACAGAGATAGGGGGCTGCATTTCCACAACAGCCTCTCGTTTCAGGAGCTCAAACTGAGACAAGGTGGTCCTGAGTTTATGGAAATGGGAGTGCTTACAGCCAGACCCAAACATCCCACACGCAAACCGGGAGACAGCCCAACAGGGTCTTCTCTGACTAAAGCTGCGAGGCAAGTGCTAACTCTTCTGAAAACATTTATCCTCTATGACATGTAGCCTTAGAGCAAGGAAATGTCCAGAACAGGGCAGAAATCCTTGTGTCCCAGCCCTCTGAATCCACCAGGTCATCCTGCTGCCCAGGCTGGGCCCTGCCCTGCCCTTTTCTTAGGTTGTTTAGCTCACTCTTCCTCAGGGACAGTGTGACAAACGCTGTGTTACCTCCTCTCCCCCAGCCCAGTGGGCAGCTCTTGCCACAGAGAAAACACCTGAAGCCAGGATGCAGCTGAGGAAAAATGATTACCAAGTCTTACACTGATAAAACCAGAGAAAGCTTGACACTACAATCTTCCCTTTAAAGGCAGAAGTTAAAGAAAGTTGGGGTTTGCTCTCTCCATTTATGTCTAACGTGACACTGCCCCCCACCCCGCTTCTACTGTACCATAAAAAAATGACTGGACTGACCAGGAATGCGAGTTATTCTCAGCATAACAATGAACCCGAAACAAGTCAAGGAAAACATCCAAATAATTAAAAAATGGGTCAACATTAAGGGTCTAAACCGTGAAGCATCTTTACTTATTTAACATTTCAAGATTGGGTCTCAGTCCCAGCCACGTCGTTCTGTGGCATCTCCGGATTTCAATTACATCCCTGGATAAATGGCTTTGCAAGCATTAAGAAAAATCACCCAAGTCATCGCAGGCCGAGTTTCAGACTAAAAGATTTCTCGGTAAGAAATCTCCTCCAGCTACAGGCCCTTCAGTCAGAGGCTTAGAGGATGAACACTGGCAGTGAACTCGACGTTTCTAACACAGCTGAAAACCGTGTCTCTTGCCCTGCAGCGGAGCAGTGAGATGCTGCTTTCAGAACATCTCCCTCAAATCTACTCTTTTCTATTTTTAAGCAAGCAGGTTTCTATTTAAAACTGCCACCTTACCGACTTCCTTAAAGCCATCTGCTGGTTTATTAGCTTGTGACAACAAAGTTTCCATCTCTTGCCTGTAATTAAGTGGAATCCCAGGGACAATTTAGTTGACTGACCTTTCATTAAGAATAGCAGCGTGATAGCACTTCTCAGGTAATGAAAAACTGGAACCTTTATAAACTTTTATTAAACTGTCCTCGACCTTGCCACTTCTCACTTTTCAAAAAAGCACTTATGTAAAAAATCCCCAAACAAACCGATATTAATGAGAGAGCACAAGATAACTGCCTTAATATATTCTGAGCCAGCCAAGATGTGTTTGTCATGTATTGAGCTGCATCTATTGCTGAGGTCTGCCTGGTGTCTTAGCTGTCCCTCACTGTATCAGAGTGGAAGGAAATGAGAATTTTAGAGTCCTTAAATTATTCTGCTTTTCCACTGCAGTTCCAATAAGGGATTGTAGTAGAGAGCATGCCTAAAAATGAACAGAACTCTGTAATGTGCTGAAAATACACTTTTCTTTTCCCTTCTTATGCCTGATCAACTAAACAGAAAGCTAAAAGAACTAAAAGAGACAGGTTGGGCTAAAAAAAGAAGAAACTGTTTAAAAAAAATCATAATCACTCTTAAAGGAACAGACCACAAATGCAGAGGAGGTACTCATGGTTTTTGCTATTCCTTACACAATCTACTTCTAATTACCACGCATAATTGCATGAGGTAAAGCAATTACCTGTAGGCAAAGGTAAAGAATCAATCCGGTGGTTTCCAAGGAAAGTTACAGCTTTCATCTGCAGCTGAATTTCTTGTCACTCCTGGGTACCTGCCACACCAGCCAGGGCAATGTGTCAACCCCTGATACAGCTGTCAGGGACCACGTCCTTTATTCCTTCTTTTCTTTTCTTTGAAGAAAACCCTGATGGTTCAGCAGCAGCAGGAAGCCTTGGGCTACCTAGGAGGGTAAATGGAAAACTATTACCATTATGTACTTCAAAAATAACAAGAGAGTCATTTTCTCCTAATAGTAGAAATTATCCTGGATTAGTCCCCCCGGTGGAAACTAGCAAGCTCCAGGTATCTTGGTTATCTCTCTTTTACAAACTCTGGTGTATAAAAGGCCAACACTCGGCATCCTTCAGTCAGCAGCTGAAAAAAGTATTCACATTTCTAAAGGTGTGCAGAGACCAGATGCACAATGGCTTTGACCTGAACAACGTTCAGTTAACCACTGGTGGCAGGACTGCTGAAAGCCAGAGCCAGGGGCTTGTTAACATTTGGTTGCCTGTTGTGGCACCAAAACCCCTTCACACGATGTGCCAAAAAGTGGGGAGGGATGGTGAGAACACGAAGGGAAAGTGTGGCTTGGAGACAGCACCCGAAATAGCCAAGCTGGATTTTTATGTCATGGGATAAGCAGGGAGCATACCCAAGACAGCAAAATTACCAGAACTGTTGTACAGTTTATACTTTTTATGATTTAGAGGGAGATTTTCCATAGAAGTATCCACAATTTACCTGGAAACATGTTAATGGTTCCATGAATCAAAATACTTTGACTTTATATAATTTCTGGAACCAGCAGCGAGGGCACTCGAGTTGGAGGAGTAGCACTAGTGGGAAGAACAGGATACAAACCTAAAAGCCAAAAGCCCAGGAACTGGGAAGGGCCCTATTTCCTACCCTTCCATACGAATGCAAGTGTTAAAATACAGCTTGGGCACAAGGGGAGAAAGGGAACGTAGGGGAGATGCTGGTTCAGGATAAAAGGCTGGGGTGGAAGGTGTCCCTGCCATGGCAGGGGGTTGGAATGAGATGATGTTTAAGGTCCCTTCCAACACACACCATCCTATGATTCAGGATTTGTTAAGAGTGAGTGACCACACTCAGCCTGAATAAAATGCTCTCTGGCAAGAGCAGAACGCACTGAAGAGAAGAGAACACGACACTGAAAATCACCACCAGTTCTCCAGCAGAGTTTAGGCTGGGAAGGAGGAAAGAAAGTGTCATCTCTTGCCAGCAGTTTGACTGTTGAAGGACTGCTTTGAAAGCTCAGATATAATAACTGTGGTGTTCCATGACAGCCACATCCTCTGAGTGAGGCTGCTGTCTCTTTTAATTAGCGTGTCTCCACGAACACCTCAGGATTCTGTGTTACACTCTCAGAGAACTATCATTACCTTGAACCCAAGAGGGATGAAGTATCACAGGACAGCGTAACAATACTAATAATCCTTAGAAGATGGAGACTTTCATGTTAACCAGGTGCAGGACTGAGAAAGGAAGAGCCTGAATCTCCTCTCCCCCCTTTTGCTTCTTCCGTCTCTGTCGAAATTTCTGCGTGATGCCCCGTCATTGCCCGAAATATTTGCACAGCAAGCACCCTCCTGCTTGCCCCAGTTCCTTAGATTTGGTACTTCAGTGCCTTGCCTGAATGCACTCCTGAAAATACACACCAAGAAGATGAGAAAAAACAAGAACAAGAAACCCACAGCCAGCATGTTAAGCAGAGGTGCAGACTGAAGTGTGCAGCTGAGGACCCAAGGCAAACACCTCCTTGGACACCCTCAGTTTGGACTTCTTCTGTGGGAGGGTGACTCAGTGAGCAATCCTTTGGTTTGTCACACCCCAAACTGCTGCAAATCAGGTCACATGGAAGGAACCTGCCATGACCAGCAACATGTGACATCCTATCATAGCCATAACTCAGTTAATACCTAACAAAATCTCAGTATTGCACGGCTGACGGAGTTTGCAGCGAGAGACAGAGCCACTCCTGTTACACAAATTCCAGCAGGCTTGGAGTCAGCAGCTGGCAGAATTGGTCTGACCTTGCTGTGTGAGTATCCTCTGCAGCCCAAATGAAATAAAAGCCAAAGCAAGCAAATTAAACTACATCCAGTAATCGCCACACTCCCTTCAGAAGGTCCCAGGAACAAGGGAATGAAGATGACATCTGTGGTGATGTTCAGTGATGCTGCTTCTTGGACAACTGGCATGTGACATCGAGGACAGCTGCCCATTGATGGGAAGAGGCTCGTGGGGTCAACTGGACTCCAGCACATTTAGAAATCAATAGTGCCAAAGGACAAGCAATGAAAAATATACTTGGATCAGTTCTAATGCAGCTAATTACATGGGCCCAATATTCACACAGCTGAAACAAGCTCCCTGCACTGTCCTCTTGTCCCCTACACTGCTTGACACCTTTCTGCCCAGGAACGAGGGCAATCCAAATCAGAAGTAGGTGCCCCAGCTCACCAGCAAATGCCCAAACTACACCACAATCTTTCTGTAGCCACCCTCTCTTTGGAGTGTAGGCATGGTAAAATCCAGATGACTTTATGCACAGAGCATCCTTTAATGGCAGCTTCCATTCCCCTGTGTTTTTATCTTTGAACTGTATCCCTGCCCGCCAGCCACCCCTGTTCCTGGGAATGTGTGCTCTGCTTCGATCCCACACATGAGAAACCATCAGCTGGCAGTTCCTGTGGACACAGCTAGTGCCTGTTCTGCCAGCAAAGATGCTGGTCTGTAGAGCATTTAAAGTCTTGTCAATGCCCAGAGGCAATATTTGCAGGTTTATATTACAGCTGCAGTGCCATGAATATATATTCCTCTCAGGCTTTTTCAAAACACCCAACACAGCTGCATCAACAGCTGCACAGTTGGTTGTGCCAAGGGCAGGCAAAGCAGTTTCAGTACTGTGGGGTGGGACACCAGAACACTCTCCTGAACGTTTTAAGCATGACTGGGGTCACTCTTGGGGGTATTGCCACAGATTGGCTTCTAAGAAATGGGCTGCTGTTTGTTAGGGTTCCCCATTTACATTGAGATTTGTCTTGGTGTAGTCCTGGGGTGCACATGTTGGCCCTGCTCTGCCTTCACGGTAAACCTGGAGAGCCCTGTGTGAGACAGAAAGTTGGCAGTCTCATTTTTAATCACTTGTGGGTTTGATTTCATCAGTGTTTTTCCAGATTTTTATTTATGCCTTGTAAAATTTTCCAGAAAGCAGAAAATCTGTTCAGTCAGGTCACCTTGTGAAGGATATGCCAGTTTGTCCCTCCACAAGTCATCATGACAAACTCCCCTTTGTCCTATCCTGCTCTGCCAAGAGGAACTGAAAAATATCTTGATTTGAGGAATTAAAAATATATAGGAATTAAACATATATAATAAATATATTGTTTTTTTAAAATTCCTATATATAAAAATATATAGGAATTATAAAATCTACTACTACCAATATTGTCCATGTGGAAAAGATAACACACTGTGGGACTCCTGCAAACACACAGCCAACTCTTTTATAGTGATCAAAATGAAAAATCCATACTCATGAGCTGCCCTTCCACTCTGTGCCCTCGTGACTGCTGACCCATCTCTCACAGATCCTAGTGAGTGATCACACACCCCATAACGTGCTGCTGTATGAACCCACGGAAATCCCTCACCCAGCAGCGTTATCAGGTGGATCCCTGGATGAACACACTGAAAAGCACTGGATGGATTAAAATTCCTTCTTTTCTGGGCCAAGACAGAGAGGTTGCAGTGCCCCACAAAGCCATACACAGAATCTCCACGTTGCAGACACGACCCTGGCACAGCGCACGGCTGCAGGTTTGCGTGATGGCACAGAGATGTGAGAAGTCCATGTGGATGCCTAGGATATCAATACTGAATTGGCTCCTACTCCTCTAAAACATCATCTTCCATAGAGAAAGATGTGCCTAAGAGGCAAGACTTGAGAAGGTGAAAAGCAATAGCTTTCTTTTTTTTTTTTTCAAACATCTCTAAGTTCAATGTTTGGGCATAAACATCATGTCTTTTCCAGGACACAAAAAGAAAAAATAGAGAATAAAAAGCCTCATCAGTAAAAAATTTTAAAGGGCAACAGACAGAGCAACAGCACCTTAAAACAATCCTATTTGTAAAAAATTGTATTTGATGAGCAACGCAGCCCGCAGGTTACTATAGCAGCCAGATCCATCACCTAGGTGACCAAGCACCAGTGGTATCAACATGAACCTATCCCTGCACACAACCTCACACTGTGCACATTACCAGACCTCCGTTTCTTGGAAGTTTCTCTTCATACCAGCAGATGGACAGTGACAGAGCATATGGGCAGCCTCCAGGAGGGGGGAGCTCTCCTCACAGCACCAGCCTGCCTTGCTAAGGAGGATTATTTCCGACAGCACCACTTGTGGAAGTGCTGGGCACTTGAGGCAACCACCGAGTGCAACCTCATTTACTACCAGAATAATAAGTAGCAACTTGCCTGAAAGCTCTTTGGAAAAGCTTCTGATGGCCACAGAGGCCACTTAACATACCACAGGGTCTGAAGCACAAATCCACACAAAACAGAGAGAATGTCTGGAGGCACTGGCAAGGTCTTCCCCCACGGAACCATTCCTTTCGGGAAGCCAGACTTTCAACAACGAACACCAAACCCAGTAAATTCCCCAATCAATACCTTACCTATTCCATGGGAATGGTCTGTTCCAAACGAGGCCTTGCAAGCAGGTGCTCAGTCCCTGACCTGCCCTGAGCCCTGCGCAGCAGGAGAGCAGCACGAGGCCCTTGTGCTGGGATGAACTCCAGGCTCCAGGTGCCCTTGCTCAGCTCTGCACACGGCTGGGGATGCTTCTCTAATGTTTCACTGATGCTGTTTAACTCTGGGTGTCTGAGGAACACTCCTGACTACAGATGTGTTTGTTTACAACCACAGCTCTGATTACAAGGCCAGATTCAACTCCAGACCCCTGGAAAATACTGATTTTTTGGTAACAACGTTACATAATTGGTAGCTTCCATACTCTAAAGGGATTTGGGTTGCTTGGGCTAAAGGAAATTAAATGGAATTTGGATTTTTCCCCTCTTTTGTTAAAGGCTGCCTTTATATCCCATCGAGAAATTAACTGAGACAGAAATCTCTTTTCCTGCACTTTGATAAATAGGGATGACTCATTATTTCCCCATTTTGCTTTAAATATCCTGTCATCCTTGTGGTTTGCTTTGTTCAGCTATTCTCTCAGCTTCACACAGCACCTGCTGTAATGACACAGGAAGTCCTCTGTGCTTCTTCTGCCCTTTCAGTGCTTCCCCTTACCAGCAGAGCGCTCTGACCTTTACACATCCCTCACTTTACTTACACTTGCCACCCCCCAAGACAGCCTCTCTTTGATCACCACTTCCTAGATAGCAGGAGATTACATTCTCTTGGCAGAACCAAAAAACACGTCTTACCTTTCCAAGCCTTTACCCTCACTGAAGCACGCTCAGATTTTGGGCTGCACTTTAAATTTTCAAAGTAGAGTGATTTGTTACAGCTTCATTGACACTTCAGGAGGTGGGGAAACTTCTTCAATCAAATTGATTCGTTTGAAACCTAATTGTTAGCTTCCTTATCTTCTGCCCATCTTTCACTTTTCATTTTTTTTTATTTTCATTTTTTTTCATTTTGCCTATTGCCCCCTGTTCCCTGTGCTCAGTAAAGACAGTGGTGTTTTTTACCTGCTTCTCCATGCACAGGTTGAGTAAAGCCCATCAGAAGCCAAGCCCTTTGTAATCCTGGAGAACAAAAGAATAACTGTCTTCCTGATAAAGCCAGTTTTCTTGTCTGTCTCTCGCTGGCTCATGATGGGATAACGCCAGCAAAAGAAAACAAGATCAAAGCCATAGTGCTGGATCTGAGAAGATAAAAGAAAAAATTTCAGAAAGAAAGGAACTTTGGGCAGATGAGAGAAATAAGAAACACATTTCTACAGCAAAGGATATTTTACACTGAGGCTAGACAAGGGCAGAAGACTGTAGGAAAAAACAGGGCCTCCCCTGTTCCAGGGAAGACATCTACTGGCAGAGAGCTACTGGGACCTGAAAGATTCAACCTGAACACAGAGAACACTTGAGCAGTGGAAAACAAAAAAGAGGAGCATGGAAACGAATAAATGTTTTATTGTTAGCTGAGAACTGTACGTTCTTTGTTGTCGACGAATGCAGCTTGAATTTTGCAGAGCTTTTTT
Organism: Cnemophilus loriae; assembly: GCA_013397755.1. Classification (NCBI taxonomy): domain Eukaryota; kingdom Metazoa; phylum Chordata; class Aves; order Passeriformes; family Corvidae; genus Cnemophilus; species Cnemophilus loriae. Next base: position 28,559 of record VZTF01009562.1, on the reverse strand, counting down.
CATGTGCTTGCTTCCCTGATGAAAACGCCCTTCAGGGGTGATCCAGGAGTGCCCAAGGGCTCCCACCCTGGAGGGGCTGGAGCTGCCTGGGGGCTGAGGCTCAGCCCCGGCGCAAGAGCCAGACTCCAGATGCTGTGAGAGGAGGACACACCTGCCTTGATCTGCTGATGTCACACAGGGAACAGTGTGACTTGGAAACTTTCAGAGGGACTAGCGAGGTGAACAGGACACATGGATGGAGTCAACTGCTCAAGAAACTCTCCATGGTTTTTGTCTGTGAATTACATGAAATCATGTTTATTTAGCTCATATCCCTAACAGGCCTCTTCAGAGGACTGGATATGCAAGGTCAGCATGCCTTTCAGGACAGCTGGGTACCTTCAGTGAATAACTGCACTTTAAGCAGTGAACTTAATTAAAATGCATCACTACACTGGAGAAAATATCCAGCCCTTGTGACATTAGGCAATAGTGCACTCAGTGTAGAGATACAAGATAAACAAGGAACACTCCAAGCTTGCATATCATCCTGCACGACTGAACTTCCTATTACTTTTTACCTTTTTTCTTTCAATTCCTATTTATATTTATCTATTTAGGAGAGATAACAGGCTAAGTGAACACTGCAGAACTGCCGACAGCTGCTCAGGTGGAAATCTTGCCATTATGAGGTTGCAACCATGCTCAACTGTGCAGAAACAGAACTTCCTTCACGAAACATCTCATTGGTCTTCCCTGCAGGAGCAGTGAAATGCTCAGTGTTTCCAATTCCATGCCTCTGAGAAAGGAAATGGGTCCTAAATGCTGTCATCCCATTTTGATTTGCATTTTTATCACTCTCAAAACCAAGCCTGCAACAGGAAAAGGCAGCAGGATTTTGCCTGTTGATGGAAAGTGCAAAGAGCAGCTCAAGACGAGGCAGAAATGTAAAGCTTCGTATTTTATATAATGACAAACAAGAGAAATGTTATTCATCTGTTTCTTTGTGGGGAAGGCTCACACCAGAGAAAACCCAAAAAACCAGGAGAGAACTGCTTGAACAGATCATGAAAGGAGACCTTCAAAGGCAGGGGGCAAAGAACCTTTGGATTACTTTTTTTCTTCCCTTTTTATAATGCATAGAGGACATGAAAGAGGTTTTTCAGTAGTTCTTTCTTACTCTAAAAGGATTTTTTTTTTTTGGTTCTTGCTTCTCTTTTTACATTAAAAATTCAAGTCTTGCCTTGAATAGAAGGCTCTGAGGCAAACAGCATCAAAGATATGCACAAGTCAGGATCAAGTACATTGGTAAGGACATTTTGTTAGTGCCCATCTTGCATTGGATTCTTAAGGCTGCAGATAAAAGTCAACAAATTTGAAAGTTCAAAAACCAAATTAAACTTAGATCAGGTTGCAACAAACACTTTTAGAATAGTAAAAAATTAACATCTTTAAATTACTAATGGTTTAACTTTTAAAAAGAAAAAAAAATTATGTGCCCCCAAAAATTCTCAGCTGTGTTTGGGCAGAAGAAACCTGTCCTTCATACCCGAAGTGAAATTAGTGATAAATAAAATGCCTTTTCATTGTCTTCATGTCGTGGTGAGTAGGCTCTAAGTTACCTTTTGAGACAGACTTGTATCCCACACCCTTTTTCTGCTGAAGGGAAAGGTGTTTTCTCAGTCAGCTGGTCTCTTTTCTGAGTAGGAAAGCAGCAGCAGAGCTGTTGGAGAAGGACAGGAGACTATTTCTTGTGCAACAACACAACTTCAAGTCTGCTGTACCTGCAAAATGCCAGATAATTTTCTCCACTGCTCGTAAGAGCAGGAAGCCTTCTCACAGAATGCTTGCTGGTGAAACCATCTGCTAAAAACATGAAAATACAAAATAAAAGCATCTTCTTCTAACACGAACACGCTGGATTTGGAAGCCAGCAAGAGGAAGCAGAGCTGGTGCACCTGATGACATTTTCCCAGTTTCTTTCTCAGGGTAGATCTGAGCTTTCAAAACTGAAGTGTTATTGTAACACTTCTTCCCTGTTCTGCATATGTGGTTTTGGTGGATTGCCTACTGAATATCGAGTTAGGGATGCTGAGAGGCTGCTCGTGTTCTCAGATTCCTGTGGCTATGTTGCCCTAGTCAGAATTAAATGATACATTACGTCCTGAGTCACCCTCTGCTAATGCCTGCTAGATGTTTTCTGGCATCGAGGTTTAGGACTGGAGCTCACTGGAAATTTTCCACAGGGGAGATTTTCTGTTTCTGAGAAAACAGGAATTTTCCATGAGGGGAAAAAAGCTTGTTTCTGCCAAAAAAATTAGAAAAGGTTTGTTTGTAAAGAGGATCAAAAGATAACATTTCATTCTGAATCGACTTGGACTGACCAAACTGCGCAGTGCCCCAGGTGATGCGCGTGAATTTTGGATACTTTCCGATGGAGACAGCCCAGCCAGAGCCCAGCCTCAGACAAACCGAGGGCTGGGACTACGATTTTCAGATGGCCCAGTGTGACTGCTCATTTCTGACAGCCACGAGTGTCACAGGTGCCTGCTGGGCAGGGCAGGGCAGGGCAGGGCAGGGGTCAGTAATCCCCCAGTTACAGAGCAGGGTTACGGCAGCCCCACGCAGGGATCTCCAGCAGCAAGACACAGACCCAGACACAGGTTTCCCACTGAGGGAGGATGCACTTCCCAGTAATCCCCAGATGCTTTCTGAGCCAGCATTTCCCCCTCCACATCCTTTCCTCTCTGCTGGAACCACGTCCTCCACTCTTCCATCGCTTCCATCCCCGTTGCCTATCAGCCGCCACGCTCGTTCCCTCACATCCCGACTGCCACTCCAGGGTAACACACCTGCTCTGCTGCCCCTCAGCAGCTCCACGCTGGCACTGGGAGTCCCTGGAGCTGTCTCCTGCTCCCCACGCCGCCTCCCTGGCTGGCTGCCTTCACCCCACGCAGAGGCACAAACCCTGCCCGTCGCACACGCAGAGCTCCCGTGGCCACCTCCACGCTGCTTCCCACAGGAACGTGAATGGGACACAAATCCATGGATGCTCTCCGGTGCTTTGCTCATTGAGCAGAAGTTTCTCCTACAGCTGAAAATGCTCCCAAAGCTTGGTTTTCATTTGTGTTTCTTTTTGCTTTAAAAATAAAACCACACAACCTCTCGTATTTGCCTAAAAGGAGGCCCCTCCTCTGCCCTCCCAGTGCTGATCAGGAATGCCCTGAGATCTGGAGTGTCTGGACTGTCAAGCCAGCAGTAATATTTTTTTTTTTTGTTTCAATGGGCTCTGGCTCAGGCCACAATATGCAGATAAACACCAAGGAAACCAGATCCCAAACCTGAAACTGATGTCGCCATGAACAACCGGATCTGGTTCTGTGACTTTGCTGCTGTAGAGGCAAAAAGGAATGGAAAACTGCCCATTTTGGAGCCTTCTCTGAGGTGTGGAGAACCTCAGATCAGAGCTACCAGTACTCTGTCTGGGTAGAGACCTTCTCACTTACCTTCTGCCTCCAGAAGTTAAAGGCCACACAGTAAGATAAGGATGTTCAAATTAAAATCTTCTCCTGGCTGTCACTGGACTTTCGTCCCTTGATCTATGAACTTTCCTCTTTCTTCATTCCCCTCCAAATAAAGCAAAACCTCCCTGTACCACGACTGTAACCCTGCAGACCTCTCAGAAGCAGACCACGCATGTCCAGAAGCTCAGCAGCTACAGGAAGGACCTGGAGGAAGCAGAGTGCTCTGGGCAGCACTTAGTGCAGCAGCCTTCAGACAGCTCTGAACTGTGCCAGAGGGTCAGGCTGCGGAGGTGTGGACACGTTGGCACAAAAAGCAGTTTCAGTGCAGCAGCAGGTAACAGTGACACAGCTCTCATCCCCCAGTGCTCTCCAGGGGAGGCTGCACGCCAGGCCTGGGAACAGCCTTTGTGCCGGGCCACGAAGCCACTGCTTGGGTAACTTGTGGAGCTCCTTTGTCCCTCTGCTGTACCAGCTCAAATGCTGCTGGATTTGCGATTGCCTTTCCTCTCCCTGAGAGTGCTGATCAGTCAGACAGGCAGCACTGCAGGGAGGCAGGGTCTGCCCGAGGTACTGGTGCTGCATGGGAATTGCAAGGGTCAGTGTGAACAGGGGCACGAGGGGCAGAGGTCACTCTGACACCTGCCACTCCTGGTGGCAGCACAGGGCATCAAACAGCTGCAGCAGAAAGTCTTTGCAGAACTAATGGACTGAGAGAATAGGAAATCAAAGATCTGATCTCCTCTGCTGCACGCAGAGGATTCAGTGCAGTCACAGAGTGACACTGGCAGTGTCTGACCCTGCCAGCCAGCCTGAGGTCAGGGAGAGACTGTCCCAGCCACCCACCTGCAGCCCAGAAGGGACAGCAGAGACTGCACATCTCCCTCACTGACAGAGCCCATCCCTGCCAGCAGAAACACAAAGCTAAGGGTTCATACAAACAGGGCAGTGTTTTGAAAGCAGAGGTTCCTAAAGCACTGGCTGCTTCATAAATCTGTTGTCAGCTGCAGGTACTGAGTGCCCCACATGGCTGTGTGTGGGTGGTGAGAGCACCTGGCTTCCCAACACTGTCTGGCCACCAACCCACACACCAAACCTGTGGCCTCTCAAAGCAAGGGTCACTCTGGTCAAACCGTGCTGCTGCTGCTGCCATCCCTCTCCACATCCCCAGCAACATCCTCACGTGCAGTACCTGTGATCTACTCTCACTCTGCCTACTCTCCATTTTCTAATAATACACAAATAGTATTTCCTATAGGAAATCATGTTACCTGCAGCAATGGTACTGGATGATAAACTCTTCACACGCAGAGAAAAAATGATCAAATGACTGCACTTCTTACATGCAATTACGGAATATTTCCCCAAAAAAATACAAAGAGCCCCTTGGAAAATGAGCTGAAAAGGCAACTGGCAGAAATCAGAAGGGAAGGGCAAGAGTGAAAGGTGTGATTTGCCAAGAGGATTGGGATTTTGTAAGTGTAGAATCAGACTCAGTAAGAGAGAGATTGACTAATAGAAAACAGAAGTGCACACAATATCCTGTATGGACTCGCAAGTTCAGAGGCAAGGAGTGGGAGCACCAAAAGAGAGAAAGAAGATTTAAACCATCTTCCATCCCCAGAGCAGAAGCAGCTCACGAGGCTGAGCACACACGGTTACCTGAGTCAGCCAGGTCACACAAAGCTGCTGCTCGCTGCACTGCTGCACGACCGCACCTTTTCTGAGCCTTTGCTTCACTGCCCCATCCTGCTCCACGCTCTTTTTCCTGGAGGTTTTAAGCCAATCTGTGGGATGAGGCAAGAGCCATCAGCTCAGCCAGGAGGCTGCAGAAAGCTGCCTCCCCAGCAAGGGGCAGCTGGAGCAGCAGCAGAGCCAACGTTCTCCTCCTGGGAGCTGGCAGAGCCTCCACAGCTGGTGGCAACGAGCCAAAACCAGAGGCCACACGATGATGTGGCAGCTGGGCTGTTACCTGCCTGATGGCAGCTGGGCTGTTACCTGCCTGACAGGTGTTTGTCAAAACTGGACTAGAGTTTACTGCTCATTGTGAAGAACCATCAGGCAACACATCAATGCAGTCATTATCAACTCCTAGGTTTTGCACACGTTTACTGGTAAAATAAGAAAGACATCCTTTTTGAAACTGGGATGTCTAAAACTGACAATAACTCACTGTAGACATGAATTTAGCCTACCTGAATTTTCCCATATGTACCTTCCACCACAGCACCCCACGAACGTGACACCAACTGTGCACTGCAGTCACATGTTACTAATTACCAACCTGTCATGTGCAGTCAAGGGAAACTTAATTTACACCAGTCAAGGCTGAAAGAAAAAGCATTGCTCAGAAGAAACATTCTGCTAGAAGAAATAACTCATGACTTAATGCTCTCTTAAAGGTTTCTGCACAAAAATTTAAATTATCCCAATGCTAGCTTTCAGGTTATTCTTGTATCAAAGACATAAAGGGAAAACCTTTTAAAACTGCAAAGCAGCAGTAAGGAATGACTTGTGTAGTATTTTAATGTCTTCATTTTTGTCACCATGTCTCTCCTCTTCCACCTGCAGGTTTCACCCAAAATTGGTGAACACACAAGAGAAAGACTGACATGAGAAATGTGAGACGTGGGTTCCTGCTTCCCAAATAACACCAAGAAACAAAACCACTTTCAGCATCTGCCCATCACAGCTTTTTCACACTTTGGTCCTTGTCCAGTACCTGGTTTTTTTTATATTAGATTAGCTGAAGCCAAAATTCTCAAGCCTGTCTGTATAGTGTGCAGCATATTACATATATTGCATTGTGATGGCCTACAACCTAGCATGGCAAGAAAAATCACTTTTTAAATTACCTAATAGCTATTTTCAAGCTATTCACAAGCTCCACTGAACTCATCTTACACTTCTGCATAGGTCTGTGACTATTCCTGCTATGTTTGCTTTATCTGTGCTTTTCTTCCTTGTAGAACATCAATCTGATAGGATTTACAGCCAAGACTCAGCCCTAACCTGCAGCTCTGTGTGTTGTAAGGGCTCCTCAAACCTGCAGCATGTGCAGCATCACCAACTTCAGCCCAAAGGATTTCCCTGCTACTCTAACAGCCTGAAGAAAACAGAAACCCTGCTCTGCTGATCCACTGGGTTTGTGAGCTTGTTCTCCTACTCCTTTAAGGCACAAGTTCTAGTTAAAAGTGTGTTTTAAAAAAGTAGCATTATTGTAAATCCTTAAATGCTGTTTTCACATAATTTTGACATTAGCTGGCACGACCCAGCACTCTGTAATTCCAGAGATGGAAGGTGAGCAAATTCAGCAGCTGCAATCTGAAGTTTTATAGCCAGGTGAACCTTTGCACCTTTTAGCCTCTCCAGCCTGTATTTCTCAATCTGTCTAGATGCCCAGAAACCTGAATTACAGTCTGATTTCTCAAACTGCCACTTTTTCTTTTAATTCCATACAATTTGGAGATGCTGTTAAAGACCTGAGGCCAAAGGCTTGGCTGGCTCACACCTCAGTTGTTTAAACACTGTACAACACTGCATGCCTTAAAATGCCCTGAATTATAGTTACAAAGGCTTATTTATTCATGTTACAATATACAACATTCTTAAACTTAAAACAGACCTAAGAAACCTACACAGCTTTTATTCCTGTTTTATGCTCAAATAAAGGCAAACCTAATCCTTCCTTAAGTCTCAGAATAACACTATGCATATTAAATTCAGTTCAACATCTTTTAATAGTAGAACCTTGTTTAGCAACACTCACATTTTTACTACCCTGAGTTTCTCCTTGCTGGGATGTGAGGCACATTCCCAAGGACTGCCACAAGAGGAAGAAAGAAGAGCTCTCAATGGGATCCTCCATGACAGCTCAGTACAAGGAATTTGCTAGGGAAGAAATGGAAAAACACCTACTGATGATTCAATTTTAGGCAGGGAGAACAGACAACTGCAGTCATTTATCTTGTTTTTTTCCAAACAGATCCACTCCCACTAAAACATATCTAAATTGTATCTTTATATTGCTGCACACTGTTTATCTTCCTTCATTCCAAACATGCCCTCTTGATAAATTTTGCAGTGCTGCCAACATTAGGAACACCTAAGGCCGGTGTCACCCAGGTGGTGTCACCTCCAGCCGTGTGACACCCTCCCTTGGTGGACATAATCCTGCAGACTGGAATTACACAGCCCCGCCAAACACAGCTGGGAAACTCCCCTGCAATGGAAAACCTTTAGCCTGAAGGGTGCCTTTAGGGAAAGTGAGAGTGCCAGTTCTGGCCAGGGCATTTCTGAGCAAGGAAACAAAATATCCTTCCTTGTGCAAAGCAGAATCTCCAGCAGGAGCCCTCTAAAAAAGAGCTTGTCTTTATTTTTTGTTGTGAACACAATACACCCACCAAAAATCTGTGCTGGCTGTATAACCTGGGGTTTTGTGGGGGCATCTTTTAAACAGAGGTGCATCAACAGATATTTTAAAAGAGGAAGCAGAACACAGGATCACAGAATGGTTTGGGTTGGGAGGGACTTTAAAGATCATCTCATTCCAGCCGCCCACATGGGCAGGGACATCTTCCACTAGCCCAGGCTGCTCCAGGGATGGGGCATCCACAACTTCTCTGGGCAATCTGTCCAAGTGCCTCACCAGCTTTACAGTAAAAAATTTCTTCCTATTATCTAATCCAAACCTGCCCTCTTCCAGTTTAAAGCTATTCCCCTTTGTCCTGCCACTCCATGCTCTTGCAAGCAGTCTCTCTCCATCATTCTTCTCTCATGAAATAGCCAGTTTCCTTCAAAGAATGCAATATATTGATGCATACCACTGCTCCCTCCTCTTCACTTTTTCCAGGTTGTGATTTTTTGGATGTTTTGACCTGCCTCTAGTCACATGGGATTCAAACTGGATCTGCCCTGGTGCACTTGTAAATATAAATGACATTTGCCAGAAAAAAATCTTCACAAGTTCCGTGTGCTCAGATTAAGCTGAACACTGATTTAAAGATGTAACATGTAAAAGACCAGGGTAATGTTTTCCTCATTATGACACTAACCATCACCTTGAATCTTAATGTGCTGGAAAGCTCAAAGAAACAGCACTTAAAACTGCCTTACAAAGGCCAAAACCTTTGGAGAAAGGAATACAGATGTAGCACGAGAAATAACCACAAAGGTGGCAGAAAATAAAGGCACTGCACCCACAGAGATGGCACCACTGAACAGCCATGGGGGGAAAAGCAGCACAGGGAAATAATTCAACACAGCAGCCAGCAAAAGTCTAGAACAAAGAGGGGGAAAAGGGGAAGAAGCAAAAGGAGAGCTGACAAAGTCACCTGCTGGGAATGGCTTGGCAGGCCTGGAACAGAGGGAGACTTACCGAGAGCAGCTTTGTGCACACCCTGAGCCCTCGGCTCCGAGGACAGCTCCCGCTGGGGTTCCTGGAGGTGGCAGCTCAGAACGCAGGTCCTGCCGACCAGCTCTGTGGGGAAAGCAAATTTTAAGAAGTCAGGGCAACATGTCCTTGCGTTCCGTGTGCTTCCTCCCACCAGGGCTGTTTCCAACACCTTGTCAATCTTCCAACTTGTCAATTAAAATTTGCCATCTGACTACCCCATAAATTACTCCTTCCCCTGTCATCTGTGATCTGCCTGTCAGTGAGGAAGAGAAACGCCAACATTTCCTACAGAGGCTCAGGCAGGTGTGGTCTCTACGGGGGGCTATCAAACACCAAGTATTTCTCTCTGCAAAGTAATTATGTTCCCGAAGGGAAACTTTTCATTCAGTAATTTTGCTGAACAAACCCATCTGCAGAACCTGCATCAAAAGCTCCTGAATGCTGTTTAAAGCACAACCCTCTCCTGATGTTTGCCACACCGCTTCACCTGGGGTGTTACCTGTGACAGCAGCTCCAGAGGCAGCGAGGAGACCCCGGCTCGGCCTAAGGAAAGGGGGACCAACTACAGCCACTCTCAGCTCCTGAAAATCAGAGAGAAGTGAAGGGCCACGAATTCATCAGCTAACCCCATCAGGTCCTGTCTCCAGCCACGATGCAGGAAACAGCATCTCCTCTCTTTGCCCTTGGTCATGCCAAAAAGAAATAGAATGAGCAATAATAATACAAAGAGGCAAGGGAGGCTACCGACAATTAATTCAAATTGATTGCATCTCTAATACAGCACTCTGTCTTAGTTCTTTAGAAATGTTTGTGCAAGCCAGAGTTTTTCATGATTTAAAATGATTTTATATTTAAGAGGGAGAAAGCTGAGCCACTCTAAGGCAATAAGGGAGACCTGATACGCATCCACAAGAAACTGATCCTCTTCAGTAACACACTAAAGAACACACATTTTTCTTCAAAATTTTATTTTAATTTAAATTACGGGGCCAGCCAGATTTTTTGGATACGAAACGCATTTTCCTCAGGAGAAATGAAATGCTACCACGGAAATAGAATTACAATTGTATACATCTCTTACTTAAAAAAAAACAAAAGAAAAAAAAGAAAAAGAAAAATAAAAGCCAAACGAAAAACCGCTTGCATTTAAATATGTTTTAGTAATACCCTTAAGCCTTCAAGCAGATAAGAAACCACTTCCAGAACAAGTTTTTTAATATGAACAGCACATCAAAGGAGCTTTAATTTAAATACAACTTCTTTTCGAAAGCCAACATTCAAATGTTTCCACATATTAAAAAAGTCACCATAGCCATTGATTCCAAGGCCTACTATAGAGTAACCTCTATCCCAGTCCAAATGTTTTCACTTCTTTACACACAGAAATCTTCAGCACGTCTACGTCTTTCTAAAGAGGAAGCCTTACATGTTATGGTGAGTAACTTGGCAAATAATGTTTTCCTCCACTCAGCTATGATAAACCAAAATACAACAGACTGTTAGTACTGAACTACAACACCTCAGGGCCAGCTCTGCCTGGCACCTCCGGGAAGAGTCAGCTCTTTCCTTTCCTGTAAGCAAAGTGATTCTGTTTGCAAAGGGCGCCTTAAGAACCTTTAGAAGACCAATTCTAACGTGAAGAACTCGAGCTCTCGGGCTTCCCTTGTGAAGGCTTTCAAATGAGCTCGAGCATCACTGACTGCGAAATAGTTCAAATGGGAAGGGGGCAGGAAGCAAGGAACATTTTCCGTAGCATTCGCAATCGTTCAGTCATGCAGAATTGGAACTTTCACACCCCAGTCCAGGAGTTTTTGCTTGGTTGTGATCTTAGCGTTACTATATGATGGATAGATACAATTTTAATAACGTCATTTAGCTATATTTAGTAGATTCCTTTCGTATGGTCACAGTAACAAAAACATGGTGCAAAATCAGTCGGGTTCTCTGTTTTTATAAATACTGATAGTTTGCAGCATTAAAGAACAAAATCGACAAAAAAATTAGATCATCTGGTTACCCTAGGACACCTATGCAATTGTTTCTTGAGGTCGGAGGGAATTAAATCATTCACTTACACAACTATTGTACGGAGTTATTTCCTGTAAGAAATGACGCACTGCAGGCTCCCCAGAAGTCAGGGGAATCGATATTAATTGAGCATAATCCTTGCCATTTGCAGAGCTGGTGAGCACAATGCTAGTTTAATTAAATAAGGCCAAAATTATCCGGTAAGAACGTGGTAGAAAGGGTTCCAGTTCCCTGTTTCAGCCTACCCTAATGGATGGCACCCCATCAGATAAGTGAATACAAAGAATTTGTTTGGGTTTGGGTTTTTGTTTCCTTTTAAATGCTGCAGTACTCGAGATTGTTAAATCAGCGTTTCCATGTGATCTGAAGTATTCAATTACATATGAGCATTCATTCTGCAAAACTCAATATTAGGTAATAGTTACAGACTAATACAATAACATTCCTCTGCTGTACAAATTAAATCATATTTTAAAGAAATGAGCAGCCTAGGAGTTATATACAAAAGAAACCAGCAAGCATTGTTGAAATGAAATGCAAAATGTCACTGCTAGGTCTACTGTCTGAAATACCTTTAAAGTAAAATTAACAAAAACCCTTAGAACATATTTCCAAGTTTACAAGTCAAGTCTCAGAAAAATCAAATCATGTCAAAAAAAAAAAATTCTATAAAGCAGTGAAAGGCATATATACATTTTCCTTATGAACCTTGAGATTTCACTCTTTTAAAAGTTGCTAAGTTTCAATATCAGTTTATTTGCAAGACAACTGTTTATCCCAATAAGCTCACATCTTAGATACATTTCCCCTTTGATTACAAATAAAGCACTGCACATTTTTTTTTGTTTTAAATCAAGGCATATAATCTTATACTATGGTGCCAGGTATGCACGGGTCACATTGTGCTCATTATCTCAAACAAGGTAAGTGCAAACATACAGATTTATTCAGATTTGCAAGCATGCAACCTGTTACTTAACTACATTAATACCTTCTCTCCTAGCCCAAACTAGTATCTATATGTTTGCTGTCACGAACCTAGAATCTTTCTTTTCAGGACTCCTAAAACAAGCAGTGTCTTTGAATTCTGAAATGACACAAATATCAAGAAAGTCCACATTGTGCAAGAAAGCAGCAGCTATGTTTCTCAACTTGGACTAAAAATGAAAAGAGAAAAACAAAAACCGTTCACTGAACAGCAGATTAGCAGTAATGTTCCTCATGAATCGATAAGAGTGCCTGATGCTGAATATCTAACAGCAAATGCTGAATTTGGGTTTAATATTTTAAAGGTTTATTGGAGTTTAAGCTTCTTGCTGCGCTGGTCTCTTCAAATCCCTGATCTGTTTAACTAAATAGGTCTTCTCATCATTAAATTGTTCATCCTCGGTCCTGTCATTCTGAAACTTGCTGAGGAACTCAATAAGTTTGGTCTGGTTCTTTAGAAGGATGTCTAATATGGGCTGTGTCTTGTTAGGATTGGCTACAAACACCTGCAAGAAAATAAAAGGCATTGAGCACAATAGTGAGAAACAGAAGATTAAGTTAAAAAAAAAAAAAAAATCTAACAAAATACTGATGATGATAACTTAAAACTATATTTTAATTATTCCAGTATCCCACAGAAAAAAAAATAATGGGGTAAATGCAAGTTTTAAAACAAAATTACTTTTTTTTTTTTTTAATCAGGACACAAGCTGAACATCAGCACCAAAGTAACTTTAGACCAGACACAACAGCCTCTGCAGAAACCACTGCAGACATTTTATGGTTCAATTCTGCAGCAAATGCATGGTTGCATATCGTATGCAGCACCTGATGGGTATCTCACAGCTCACTGCAAAGTTGCAGACCCCAAGCTGTAACTCTCAGCTGCCTGTCTGCTGCAAAGTCAGAAGGCATCTGTTATCATGTTCAAATGACAGTCCAGGTGACCTGACTAAACCACTGCTGTCCTTCAGAGATCATGCAGTGTGATAAATACACTTCTGAACTCCAGGGTGCTCCACGATTTTCTATGGAATCATGCATTCCTCCTTATCTCTTTGCATTTAATTCCAAAAGTTTCTGAGAGAGATGACTCTGACAATCCCATGGAAGTGCCTAAGTGGTTTCTAAACGGTTTTCAAAAGATACCCAAGATACCTGTTTGTAAAGGTGGATCACGATAAAGCAAACATCAGTGCTCCCTTTATTTAATCACTTAGCAGACATTAAGATAAGCCCCACGTAGGCTCAGCTAAGCAGTTTACTCAGTTAAAACAACTTCTGGTTGGATTCCTTCTGTTCCGTGGTGGGGTTTTGTAACATACCTTGAACACATGGAAGGCCTCAAACTGAATGTTACGACTCTTGTCTCGTAGAAGGTTCATCATTAGTTTGAGGTTTTCAGGTTTACTGATGTACTTCGTCATAATTGTGAAGTTGTGTCTGTCCAGTAACAATTCACCGAGAAGCTGGAGGCAGAAAACAAGCCCAAATGACAAATTTACTAACGCTGGACGTAAGAATCAACTTGTTTATAAATGCTGTCGAACCCCTGAGGTGGTGTGGTGCTCTGTGAATGCAGTAACAGTGGTTGGTAAATAAAGTAAAAACAGAAAGAAGTGCCCCAAATTTCCAAGTGCAGGTTGCATTTTGCCCTTATTTCAACGACACAGTTTCTCCTTTTCCTCAGAAAGTGAAAAGTCACATTTGTTCCCCCTTGCTATGGATTAGAAAGGAAAGAGAAGTCTTTCCTTTTTTCCTCCCTGACTTCATTATTTTTTTCATTTCTACAGAAGCTATTCAGCATAGAAAGAATGCCTTTTAAAAAAACCCCCAAAAACCCAATAAAACAGGTTAATACGTCAAATGAGAAACATTGACACTTCTTTTGCTACCTTCTTTATCCTAAAGGGTTTAAAAGGATTTTCCCCACAAGGATCACCTTTGCTGCAAGCTCTGTATTACATTTATGTTCGCTATTTCTTACCTACTTGAATGTAAGATCAGTATTGCTCTAGGCACATCATGGGAATCTTTGTTCAATTATTTAAATGTAAACAGGCTTGTTGAAGAGAAAAAACCAACAAAAATAAAGGAACTTGAGGAGCCATTTCTTCGTAGGGAGAGAAATTACTTTGGTCTGTGCTGGACACTAAATAATGTAAGAACTGGACTAAAAAAAAGCAGCTGATCCCAAGAATTAAAATGTATGGAGAATTAAAATAAATACTGTTCAAGGCTGTTACAGAAGCCATTCCAAATAAAGTTAACTCACCTCGAAATTAAAGGGAATCTCTAGCTTTGCATTTGAGAAGAAAATAAAATTGCCTTACCTTAAGTGACTGTCTCTTTGTCACATAATTTTCTGAATGAAGTAACTTCTCATATTCACTGAAGAACTAAACACAGAATAAAGAGAAGGGTTAGGACTTTTCCAAGTGTCATAGGCACCTCCTTCCAAATTATTGCAACAAAGTGGAGGAGATGCAAATCCCTAACAAAAACAAACTACATCTGAAATCTCAGGAGATTCCTGTAAGTCACTACTGTTAAACATTGTATATGCTTTAAAAAATACGTATTTGCTCTTCGAAGAGCCTTTAATGTTTAGATTCCGGTGTAGTGGAAGGAGTTTCCTCGTTGTTTCTCACAGAAGGAGGTTGCCCAGAGGAGCTGTGGCTGCCCCGTGGCTGAAGTGCCCGAGGCCAGGCTGGATGGAGCTGTGAGCGATCTGGGTGCCCGTGGCAGGGGGTCGGGACGAGGGGATGTTTAGGGTGACAATTCCCGGATTCCCAGGACAGCCTGGCATGCACGGCACGGGCCCCCCCTGCCGGAGAAGCCAGGCCCGGCTCCCACAGCACCACGTTGAGCGCAGGATTTTGGTGTCTTGCACCCACCAGATGGAACTAATGGTTACATTTGTGCAGGGTTTTTACAAACGCCCAAGTGAGCGGCTGGAGTTGCCGTGCAGTGTGCCGAAACGGGAGGACATCACCGAGGCAGGCAGGACTAAAATAAACATTTACCTTGCACGCTCGTTAGTTTTTTTTAATATTGCCGAGTTTTACTATTCATGAGTTTTACAGTTTCGTAGCTGTAACACTGTTAAATACAGTTTCACTGTTAATTTTTTTAGAAATGCATTGATCAAAATCTCTTAATGTTTCAGATACCATTTCACAGCAAGAAGAACTTTGCTCTGAAGTAGATGAAGAGGTCAGCTAAGTATCAACTCTGCATATCTAATTCCTCAGAGCCTCTTAATTGGTTCCTGAACAGTGCCTAACGCATTATTCAGCAGATATTTCAGGGCTACAGCAAGTAGTCAAAAGGGAATAATAATTTTTTGTCTCCTGTTTAAAGCTGAGTCACGTAGAGGAGATATTTGTGATTTAGTGAACGTGCCTGGAGACAAACATTTAGCAATCAAGGTGATTCCAAGTTTGTTTGTTGGTTTTGGGTTTGGTTTTTTTTAATTGCTTGCGAAGTCTAGGAGTTTTAATCAGAGTAAGATTTAAACACTTAAATATCTTTGTGGAACTGCTTCTGAATAATCTGTTGAAAGGCAAAAGGACTGAAGTCATGTCACTGAAAATGTCGGGATAAATGAAATTCCCTAACACTATTTGTTTTAGCACTGGGGGGCGAAACCGAACCCTATAAGCTCAGTTGATTTAATATTGTGTGGAAATTCCCAAAACCAGACAAAACAAGGAATAAAACCATGGATTTCTTCAAATAAGACACACAGCACCAGACAGCTCTAAATATGAAAAGGTGTCTGCTCACCCTATCGTAATGCTGTTCCAAAAACTCTGCGCTTAACAACTTGTGTCTTGTGAGCAAATCCTGTAAAAAAGCACAAACCCAGTACTGTCACTAAAACCATTTAAACAGTGGCATTCTCACACACAGAAGACATTCAATCCAAAACTCTGCTATTTCATTAAACACACCAATTTAGGACACAAATGCAATTACCTGGGCACTGCTAAGGATCTTGGCATCACTCAGGAAAGATCTGTGATGCGTTACTTTAATTCACAGAGAAACAGCCTGTGAAATCATCACTGAAGAGTGATCGAGGCTGGGCTCTGCACACAGCTACACACAACCAAGGTTAAGAGCCACCATTTAATACTGATTCACATTATGCTTACTGTCCCCATAACTGATGGTTTTAGGGCCACAAAAATTTCCCCAGACAAAGCAACAGCATCAGATATCCTCAGGAGGAGCACAGGAGGAGTTGCACACACAGATTTAAAGCCCCTGGCACGGGAGAACACATGCATTCAGGAAAGGCATGATGCAGCTTACTCTCCAGAACACAATTTTGGGGAGCAAATGTACTGTATGTATTTCCAGGTGTGTCCTGCATTCTGAGAAAGAAGGAAGCACAGTGTCCAGCTTACCCATCTGCATCACACCTATCTCCTCCCCCTGCCCCAAGGCTCGTTTTGCCAAGAACATCACACACGGCGCTGGGTTCACAAAGCAGAGGAGTGCAGAAGTAACAGTTCCAAGGTTGGGAGGAAATTACCTTGAACGTGGCAAATGCATCAGAAGCGATGTCAAACGTTGACATTTCCACGTATCTGAAGAAATCGTAGAACTGTTCTGACCACAAGATGATTTTAGCTAGTGGTTCATGCCGGATGCATTCTCTAAGCATTATCCCACAATTTAGAGCAATTTCTGGAGATTCGTACCTATTAAAAAAAAAACCAGCCAAGATTCTTTATAAATTTATCAGCTTTCACAAGATAGCACTGCAGCACCACATCGCTAATTACAGTGTTCAGTACTATCGAGTAAACAAACCCATAAAATTAGAGGCACTTATTCCTGCATTAAACCCCATTTTTAAATATTTCCACAAAATACTTCTGAAATAGCTGCCAGTTACAATTACAGCCAATTCAAATGATTTTCACGAACTGGGAAACAAGACTAAATAAAAATGCTTTCTTTGTTCTCAAAATCAGTTTTCTTGTTCCATATTGGTGGGATTGCAGACATCTGGAAAAGCAGTAAAGGATTTGTCTTGAAAGCTGCTCGCTTAAACACGACAGCAATTTACATAAAACTTTCCATATGAGCATGAGGGGTTAATAATACTGGACATCAGTTCTGATCTCCTCTTTCATTAAACCATTTTTCAGCATCACTGCCTGCTCTGCACATCATGGGGTTCCAGCTTCTGGAGCAGTCCCAGCCTCTCACATGCCTTCCTGCCTCACACCTCCAGAATGCTCCCTCCTAAACCACTGGAAGCTAACTGAAATTCCCCAAAATTTCAGGAGGAAAGTATCATTGTGCATACTGAGCATTAACTCCATAACCCTACCAAAACATTCCCTTGTGAAATAATTTTCATTAAATCCTGCAATACTCTCCTATTCAACCTGTCGTGGAGATTTGAAATCGACCGAACTTTTTGCAATTCATGCCACAGTTTAAATTTACATTAATTTCTCTCAGTTGCATACCAGATGTAACATGTAAGTTGCTAAATGCCCATTTCAAACATCCTCTACTTGTAAATGTGAGTTTCAGTAACCCCTGTGAGAATAAAGCTCTCTGAAGAGTGAAAACACAGACTGAAAGTGAGCACCAAAGTGCTGCAGCCCTCATTCAACCACTTATCAATGAGAACACGCTGAAAAAGCAGTTTTATCTCTCTGCACCTCAAATATCTTTGCCTTCTTTTGTAAATTATTTTGAAGAAGCACTGAATCAATAATTTCTTTTGCATTATGCCACAATTAATATTTTTTTTGTCCCTCTGACATTTAAATGAAATTACAGGCAAGTAATGCTACCCACAGGCAAGTAACCCACTGAGATGAGTGGCCCCTTAAGACACCCTCGAGTTATCCCAGTAGGTGGAATAAATACTCCTCAACAACAGCAAGCTTACCCAGCAGCTGTAGGCAGCATTATAAAAAGCTGTATTTTTTTAAAATTGTTTATTAATGTTTGATGAGCTTTTTCTGAACCGAAGTAACACAGCGGAATTGAAATTTTCAGAACTTTCTTAATTAATGTTATTAGGAATGCAAACAATTATTTCCTGCTTTCGTGCTTGAGAGCTGCAGCTCGACATGCCCAGCCATGGATTCAGTATGGCACGACCCTCCAGTATCCAGCACAAGGATATTACAAGAATAGAGGAAGAAGCATGCACGATATGCCACAAATCCTTCTTTTTTTGGGCAGGTTTGTGTTGGTGCGTTTGTGTCAATACAGGAATATCAATCACCATGAATAAGAAGTCTAAGACAGGCCAGCAAACTGGAAATTACTGTGGTTAAAAGGAAAAAGAACAGCCTTCAACTCTTGATGAGTAAGTTCACAAGAGATAGTTTAAACAGGCTCCAATACTGAAAGGAAAACATCTTACTAGCCCAGTAAGAGTACTTAGATTACTAAGTTCTCAATTTTCAGTTATATTTCATGCAAAAGTAGACAGTTGGTGTTCTGCTACTTGAATTTTCCTTTACTCAGGGGAATTACAGACCCCAAAACCAAGGGAAAAGCAAATCAAATCAAGCACATTGCAAAGGAAGAACAAAGATGTCAGAACTCGCTGCTTCTCCATGCACTTAAAAACCCCTTACTCCCTGTAAAAGCATATTTATGCTTCCCAGTGCACATACCCTTTTAATAGCATGAATAAGATATTCTGTTGAGTGCAGATGTATTCAACTGTGGGAGTTCTTGTACCAATTTGTCTTCTGAGAATGTTGTTGAAAATTTGCGCAACATCCTTCTTGCCCTGTCAAAAACACCAGCAGTTAAACACATAATATTGAAGTCCACAGGCAAGTTAACAATTAAACATTGTCATCACCTCGTGCAGCTGTACTGGGGGAGTTCTGCAGTTCAGGCAGCCTCCACACTCTGATCCTGAACACATGCAACATTCTGTTGCTTTATGCTCATTTCAAATATGCCAAAGCACTCAAAACACGACATCACGTTGCAGCCAGATCATGGGGAATTTACATTCGGAAGTAAAGCCAGTGATGTTTCATCAGGTATTTCTGTGTTTCATCAGGTATTTCTGTGTTTCATCAGGTATTTCTGTGTTTCATCAATCTCCTGGGCTTGTTTGATATTTCTTTTTGCTAACAGCATAATAGTTTTTAACTGTGCTCTTGCCTGGGAGTGTGTTTCTTCAACATGCCATTATCCTCTGCCCTTGTCTAGGGTCACACAATGCCACCATTACCAACGAGTGTGCAGAGCATTTCCAACTGAAGTGTTAACATCCAACTTAGAGCTGCAACTTACGAAAGTGGAATAAATAAATGAATGAATAATACGCACAGAAATCATCCACTGACCTAAAATGAAAGTCGCACATTTTTCAATGCACGAAAAAATAAGACCAGGATGCTGGAATTCAGCACAAATTATACACAAAAAAAATGCACAAGCATAGCACCAGACAGTGTAAAAGGAACTGGAAATGTTCTTTGTTGAATAAATACACATCTCCTATTTATTTCTTCTGTCAGACCACAGCTGAAGATGACCAACTGGTGCAGACATCTAACAAAAAGCTGATTATAAACATAAGCACTTTTCACTGTCATTCACATGCACCATTTAAAAGCCAGATTTCTGCAATTAACTGCCCGTTCTGGACACCTTCAGGATTATGTGTTATCACATCTAGTCCAGAAAAAGACCAGGCCAACTTGTACTAAGCTTGGACCTGCAAAGAAAGGCCTGCTAAGCAACTCTACCTACAAGTTCCCTGAATGTTGTACACCAAACCTAGATGTATATAATGTTCCTTGACAAGCTCTCGCTGTGCTGTAAATCTCCCAAGTAACACCAGGAAGCTTTTGAGTAAAATGCAGGGCGTATTTAACTAGCAAGGATTTTAAAAACAACATCAATTATTTAAAATTCTTTCCGCTTTCTAATCAGCGTGAAAAAGACTGCACGAGAAAAAAATGAAATGTTTACGAAAACGTAGGAGGACTGGAGTTCTACAAATGGCATGTTTGTGAATCAGCACGGACAGTTTTGCTGGAGTGTTGTTTTCAGGATATAAGAGATTGTTTGTAAGCGCTTGTTTTCTCAATTACAATTCCATTGAAAGCCAGCCCAAAGCAACACCACAACTCTTTGTTCTGCAATGAGTAGAGCAGTGTTTGCAGGAATTGCTTTACTCAAACTCCACATAATCTAATCATCAACTCCCATTCAGCAGCGCTGCCAGCGCTGCGCTGGGCCGCGGCGTTCGCCTCGGAGTCCCCAGCAAGAACAGCATTTCCTTATTACCCCAGCCCTGAGCTGCCCGTGGCTCCCAGCAATCCCGCAGCAAGGTTTGGTCACAGGGCTGCCTTGCCAAGCGACCTCACGGCCCAACAGCCCCCGGCCTCTGTGCCAACAGCCACGACAGCCAGAGGTGAGAGGGACACTGTGCTTGTATTGTCTTCTCGGCAGAAGCATTCGGCTCCCCTGGGCAAAAGGCAGTTTTGTTTCTGAGGGTTTTTTTCATTCTTCATTTAAAAAATTCCAAAACAGAACAAAAAAACCGATTTCACCAGGGATACCATCTCTTTCAGTGCAAATCAGCAAGGAGATAACTGGTGAATGTTAAGACTGATAAGGAGATGGTTGTGTTGACTCCTTTATTGGAAAGCAAGCTTCCAGAGAAGGGCAACACTTTAAACAGGCCTGGGCATACAGGGAGGGCTGGACAATTACAGTTTCCTTCATTAAAACATCAGATTTGTTATTCTTCTAGTTTTTACTTCTTATTTTTCCTATGGGTTGTTTTTACCATAGCAATTCAGATTCAAATACATCTGAGACAGTTAAAGAGTCGCAATGAACGGTCCCTGTCTATCGATAAGCTGTCTATTCCTGTTCTACGAGGAAACCTCCTTCAGAAGTGAGACCGAAAGGAAATAAAATTTAGTTTGTCACTGAATAACCTCCAGCTGTGGTGGGACACCAGAAAAACTTCTAGACCCACTCTTCAAGGTTAAAAACCACCAGAAAATCAAATATGTATTTCCATCAGTAATGGAAAAATCGTTTCAAATGCAGTAAATCCACAGAGATATTTGGGCTATTAAAGGCAACATCTGATTGGCTTTGTAACAGCTGGGAAGCTGGAGCACATCTGGAGCACAGGTGTGTTGACATTAATTCTAGGTAACAACAATAGCTGGACAGTCTGCCAGCTCCAGCCATAAAAAGCAGACGTGGCCCAGCCTAGAAAGCAGTGAGTGACTTGTGCTCTCTCCAAGGGGAACCAGCACATCCTGATGAAACAAAGCAGCAGAAGAGCCACAGGCAGGAAACAACTCACAGTCTCTCCATGTCCCCTCAGAATAAAAAGCATACTTCTCCTTAATGAGAGCAAGCCTGTGCAAATCGTTATCATTCTTCATTACCAGGAGATAATGAAGGTTTCCTTTGCTAATAACTGGGCTGAGTAAACACCAGGCTGATACCAATCTAGAGGTCAGCAGAATCCAGATGATGTTTCATGATTTCCTTTCTCCAGCAGTTCAAGGCCATCCCATTTCAGCATTCCCTTTCAGCTTTCCCAGGTCTCCTTGCTTATTTAACAACCTGATTGTTTTATGTATGTTATAAACAGTTGTGTGCGTAGGGAGAAGATACCACTGTGTTACAATTAAACACAAATCAGAGGGCATTACGGGAGGGGGTGGAGGGGAGAGAAGAAAGCCATTGTTTTTTGGAATGTCAAACTTCACTAGGACTTTAAACTGTCGTGTTTGTATTGTGAGCAACTTGTTTATGAACAATCCCATTTTGAAGCAATCTTAAGCGGGATGATCTTTATGGCCGAGGCTGTGCAGTGAGATACACGGGTTTGGCTCCTTTCCTAGACAACCACACGCTCCTTGAGAGACCTCAGGGACACGAGAAAAGTCCAATTGTACTGCAACATCTCATAACTAAATAGGGTTTTTCACTGTGGTGCTGGGAAGGTAAATTATTCCTTGTGATGTGGTGACAAATGCCACAGAGGCTTGTCTAGAGACGCCTTTAAATATAAGTGAGTATTGCTATTTTGAACTGATCAATAAAAACTTGGGTTTGTTTTTTTAATAAAGAGAAAAAAAGATGAGGAAAAGCAAAAAGGTTGCATCACTCATTTCTAAAAAGAGAGAGAAATACTGGACTACTAATAAAACTAACAGGTTTAAACTATATATTTAAACTTCTTCATAAATGTTACAAGAATTCTATTACTTTTCCTAGTAATTTGATGTAGCAAGATGAACATATAGATACATCTTGTAGTATTAATGTTTGGGTTCACTACAGTATTACTACTAAGAGATCAACCCTTCTGCGTACCCAACAATTAAGAATTATTTCATCATTTTAACAGAACTGTACTACCAGATTAGAGGTTTATCTACTTCAAATTTGTGTTGTTTATATGCCTAAATTCACAGATTTCATATTCTAGAGTTGCTCAGTCTTCTGTGCAGTTTGGAACAGTGAGTTCTCTTTCTAATGGACTTGTCATAACCACCCAATAAAGGCTGAAGACTGAAACATCTTAATCAGTTAAAGAGGTCGGGATTGAGATGCGTTTGTTTTAACATACAGAATGTAAGAAATGTCAAACCTCCTTTCTTACCTCAAAATCAATGAGCTGCAAGTCAGCTACTAGGGTACTAAGAAGACCACTGTTGTACAGCTCCTGAGCAAGCTGTGCCACAGCTTCTGTTTGGGGTTCTTTCTCATTTGTGCCATACAAGATTTCTTTCATGGCAACAAGGTTTTTTGAGACCTCCTCCGTCGCCTAAAGAAAATGGGAAAACAATACAGTTAGAGCACAATGCCATTTGTCTTTCTAACTGCACACTCCTTTATTCTTAACATTTGCAAGCTTCCATTGGGGGGAGGGTGGGGAGGGAATCATCAGGAAATGACAATCTCTTAAAAAAACAATAGATATTCTTTCTGCAAACAAGACTGTTATGAGACTGGTATTTAAAAAAAACCCCAAACAATAAAAAGCAGAGGCAAGACATACACAAGTTGGTTACCAAAGGTAAAAATCCCTTCCTTTTTACTGCCCTTTAACTTCCCATTCAAAAATCCCCTAAAGAACAGCAACAGGGTGAAAAGAACCTGACAAAATTTCCATTCTGTACAACAGTTACGCAGGACCAGACTGGAAAACATGACACGGAGCCTCATGGCTGTCCCCAGTGAACTGCTCAGAGAGACCAAATGCATCCCTCCTGTAGCTTTTGCACACATCAGCTTTTGTCAAATACTAGGCTCCCGTTGCAGTTACTGCGGCTGAAGTCTTTCCAACCAACAAAACTTCAAGGAGAATCAACTTTAATTTTCAGGTTATCTCAGCACACAAGAACAACCTGGCCAACAGACCCAGAAAGAGGCGCGCTCAAAAGGACACAGGGGACAATTAAAGGTCTAACACCTTCCCCGTTTGAAGTCCACCTTACAGAAGACAGACAGGTCTGACTTGTCACTTGGGAGGAATTCCTAAGTTGCCACGATGAGCTGGAGCAGCATTTAGCAGTGGAAACACAGTTATCTCACAAGTAAAACTAAAAAAAAATATAGATCAACAAGAATACTTCTAAACACTCACTTCTGAATCTTAAAACACAGTTGTATTGGACCAAAAATAGAACTACTCCTTTCAAGATGGATGTTTACTGAGCTTGGGGGAAAAATGCTGAACATGATCATCATAAATAGCTGGTTTAATTATAATGGTTCTTCACATGCCTAAAAAGTCTGAATGGTTTGTAAGTGCACTGATTTTTGGTAATTAGATGAACCTGCCAACAAAGTATGCATACACTTTAATGTAAAGTATTTATGATTGATAGCTCACGGAAAATTAATAAAGTGAAAAAATGATCACTTTTGGGATATTGCCGGTCTTATAAAGGGTATGTACAAAGAGTTCTCATTTGTGCTTTTTATCTAGAGAGGCTTAAGACCAGCATGACCCATGCACTATTCAAGCTAAAGCCATTCCAGCTTTGCTAGGTATGCAAGGAAGGATTCCATGACCTTTAAGGAGGCTCCGTATCATTTTTAGCTCCTCCACAACTTTCCACTCCCTGCTGCCTCCCTCTTCCTGCTAACTTCAGTTCCTAGTCCCAGTTGTCTCCTCCTCAATCGAAATTCCAAAGGATTTTCTGTGCACTGTTAGTAAGACAGCAAGGAGCAGGTGCTCAGTAGGGCTACTTAGATTCACGCCAGCTCCCGAAGACGTGAAATGGGAACAGCAGCTCACCATGCTGGAGCAGAATTACACCACGCAATTGTTCTCTGACATTCAGAAGAAACAGCTCTTTCGCAGAAGAACAGGAACATCTGTCAGACGCGGAGATATGAAGAGGTATCTTTGATGCATGGCTACCAAGGAAAGAGGAAGCCAAGTCTGTCCCTGCACGCTAATGTAGAAAGCAAGATGAAAGAGGAAGAAAGGCAGAAGCTCAATAACTGCTTATTTTAGCTAAAACGATGGCAGCATCGAGGGCATGCCTGTAATTAACAATACAAGTGGAGAATCTGCCATGCCAAAACCCCAGCACACAGAACAAGCCTCTCAACTCCAAAACTTTAATAACTGCACTTGAGGGCTCTCCCTCAGCACCAGCCCAAGCCAGGCACCAGCAGTGGAAATGCTTGCAAACCAGGCAGAAAACAACGCAGTGTTTCCAAACACGGAGGGCTTTAAAAAACCAAGGAGCCTTCTAGCCCAGCATGAACACACAGCTCAGGAACTTCAGTAACAGACAGCAGGGCTTCAGTGCTCTTCACAACTGTCAAGGCCATCTGAATGTGCTTCACTGGAACTTGGCGTGGCACGAAGCTTTAGTGGGAAGCAGCGGTTAGACACAGAATCATTGAATCACTGAGGTTGGAAAAGACCCTTAAGCTCAAGGCTGCCACTAAACCACATCCCTACGAGGCAGAAGAGCTTAGGATGGAAGGCACCTCAGGAGGCCACCAGGATGCAACCACCTGCTGGAGGCAGGGCCAGCCTCAGCCCTGCCCGGCTGGCCAGGCTGATGGCCATGCTCCCTCCAGCTCCGCGGATGGACACTCCACCACGTGTCCACGTACCAGTGTCTGCCCACCCGCACCATCAGAGTCTGCCCTGCGTCACTCCAGCTGTCATTTCTGGGTAGCTTCTGGAAACAGAAGCACGAGGTTTTCTGGAAGTGTTGGATCAGTAACCAAGGTCTTGCGATGCACTACACTTCCATAAAATAAAACACCTTTATACTTCTTCTCTTCTACTCTAAAATTCAGTATCAAAAGGACTAGAAATAAACTGTTAGAAATTTCTAGAACCTCCCTACTCTTGTATATTCCATGAACTCTCACACATATTCCAAACATAAGATGTGCAGAGCTATTTTTGCCATTTCAGATGCAGAACAGAATTTAGATAGTTCCACTGAACAATATAATGCTACATTAAATATCAGTATGAAGAGCCAAGTAAACTACTAAAAAAACATAAAATCAAGAAAGATAAGAGAAGGTTGGCTAGCATTACTTGCAAGATTTTGTAAGATACTGAGATCTAAATAATTGCCTAATGCGCTGCTTTCTTTTAAGGGGAGAAAAAAATCTCTAGAGATAAAGATCAAAATACACAATGAAGTTCATCCAAAAACCCATGATCAAAAGTGGAACTAACAATCAGACACCGTATGTATAAATACATAAAATATATCCCAGTACAATATATGACCAGGGTGTATTTTACATCTACAGAATATCTATACTCTCTATATATTCTATATGTTAAAACTTTTATTTTGTAAGTATTAACATCTGTATTTATATGCTCTCAACACTGAGAAGGAGCAACCTGAATTTTAGAGAAAAACTTCATGGCAAGTCATATTTGAAATTCAATGGTGCCAGAAAATCAGTACCACCTGAGGACAAGCCACACTATGAAAGTTAAATGTAAAGCAAGGAAAATAAAGGAAGTACTTACTTCCCTATGTTTATGAAAGAATTTAAAAATAAAAGCAGACACCATGAAGTCACACATATGACTGGAATAAACCACAGCTATAAAGATGTGCAGCTATTCTGGTGTAACAGTCTCTGGAAATATCAGTGAAATACCCTAAAATTTAGTATTGCCTTCAACGGTAAGCAGTGCAAACCCCAAATACTCTAGATAGAGTTGTACATCTGGATTATTTGGGGTTTGTGAACAGTAGAAAAATATGAAGAACACATGGCCAGTCCTGAAGTATTTCCAATGAGCTTGGCAGTCCCCAGGCCTAGGGAAGCCCAGTGGCTGGGGGTTCTCTACACACGGATAACGCAGTTACAGAAACTGCACTGTTCATGAAAACATCCATCAAAAAGATAAACCAGATACAGCTTTGAGCCTGGACTGGGTGAATAATTTTACTGGGCTAGAGCAGTATCTATCACAAGCACAAAGCATCATTTCAATAACTATTCAAATTGGCCAGATTTCAAAATGCTTACAAAAACATACAATTCCATAAATGTATTAGTAACTCCATCAGTGCAGTAGTACATTTAAAGGCCAAAAGTGATTGTATGACTTTCCAGTAAACATTTAACTTGGAGACAGCAGAGAAGAGCTAAGTTCAATTAGAAGAGAAGCAAGTCCTCTCACCCACTACTTCCTGAAGAAGCCTCATCTTTGCCCCTCGAGTAACAGCCCCACACTGGAGGCCAGGCAGGCCACTTAACCTTTAGCCTTCTTTCAGCCACACACGAATTGTACACACCTATGTAACAAATGTAAGATTTTACTGCTTTGTAAACGACAGCATTAACTCCCTGAATGAAAAGTGACCTATGGTAACGTGGCATCACCCCGGGCCAGCCGAGCCAGGCAGCTCACGGTGCAGCCCCGTTTGTGACATAAACCAACCACGCCTGCAAGGGCCAACCTGCCCGGGGCAACATCAGGGCTCCAACCATCACCCAGCGGCCCAAAGGGAGCTGCTGTGACCAGGTTAACCCAAGGTCAGAGAGTAGGGAAGAACAGCTTGATTACACGAGTAAATATTTACCTGCACGACAGTAAACGTGTGCCACACTCCAAGTGAACTGGTAGTATGAAAAAAATGCTGGGATCAGCCAAAGAGGGGGGAAGAGATGGGAATAAAGACTAACTCATGGACTAGATCAAGGGTAGGTCCCGCTTATAGGAAAGGAGGTTCCCCTCCCCTTCCCTTTAGCTTCTTTCTGAGAGAGCACAGTAATGGAGAACTAACAGCATAAATGACGAACACATTTTCAGCTAGAAAGCACTGACATCTCATTTCCCTTCCAAAATACTGACAGCCAGCAAGCCACGACCTCTGTGCTGAGCACAGCACCGCAGCCAGCGAGCACCAGGGCTGTGCACAGGAGGCAGCTGGGAGCAGTGAGGCACAGCCCAGCTCCCGCAGCCCAGCTCCCGCAGCCGCTCCGGGTCGCAGCTCCTGAACGAGCACCACACGCTTAAAGGACATTTCAAATGACCTGGAGAACTACCTGGTTAATTTTTCTCCAGTCTTCACAGAGCTCAAAAAGTAGATTAACATGTAACTAGGATACACCTGGATTTCAGATTTTCGGTTATAAAACTAAATTTCCAGTATTACGGGGCAAAATGTTTCATAATTGAACAAGACATTACTATCGTTTTATACCTTTTGCTTTGAAGAATATTTTCCATTCTGATTATAAAGAATGGACAGGAACACACACTCTCCAAGATTTAAAAATCTTTACTACCTCTTTTGATTCTTTGTTTCCTCTCACAAAACATTAAAGGTTTTAAATTTCAGCCTAAGGACTGAAAAAAATGAGGAATTCTGTTCAAACATAATTAATTACACTTACGACTTCCAGGGAAAATTATTTGTCTAATTTTCTTATAAATCTGTATTTCCGATTGCGCTACAAAATTGTTACAGAGTATTCTCCACATAGTAGCAAACTCAGTATTATAAGAAACAAAATAGTGTAAGAAAAGTAGGTAGTCCCTCAACCCAAATGGGTACCTTTATAAGCAACACTGAGTATTTAGCATGCTGCCCCAGCACTGAAATTACACCATTGATACGTGACAGGCTACAAAAGCACACCCCTGGAACAAACAGCAACCACGACAAAATTACTGAGACACGTCATATTTTATACAAGTCTAATCACTAATAAAAGGAAGTCATAAAAACAAGAACAACTTTTGCATCTTTCTCCCCTTTTAGTAGCAGGCAGCAATTTTTGTGCTTTATGTACAGTGAGTTTTTGTATTTCAGTTCCGCTACTAGCCACAGAGCTCACCCTGCCACCAGCACAGAACTCTTCTCCAAAGGAGGCTGAAAAGTTACACGGCAGAAAGGATCATCATAATAAAAGGGATAATGAAAGAGCAAAAGATGCCTAAATACTGAGATAGGGGCACGAAGAAATGTCTGTTCTTTTCTAATAATGGCTACTGCTCAGACCCCTGCTGTGTTTTAACTCCAAATTCACTCCAGTCATTTCTACAGACTGGACGGGAAGAGGGCACGAATTCAGGGTGTCTGCTCAGAGCTGTGCCCTCAAAGATAAAGGCCTCTGATGGGAAATAACATTTGTCACCT
>VZTF01009557.1:121977-183617 GCA_013397755.1 Cnemophilus loriae | reverse complement strand
TCCTACCCACAGGCTTTGCACCTCTCGTGGGTATTCTTCAGGCACAGCTCTTCACACTGCCTATTTTTTGGCTTGTGGCATCATTTGTACCCATGTGAGAAAGTAATAGTGGGTAGTGGTCCATGCTCTTGACAAGCTGGGGTACCCTCCTGGCAGCATCATGGATCTTAGTCCCTGGTAGGCAGCATACCTCTTGTGGCTCTGTCAGGCCAGCATGATACTGCAATTTGAAAGTTTATGCTGCCTTCCCCAAATAGTAATTTGGAGATAAAGTTTATTTAAAGATAGATATTTAAATAGCAATGTACTTCTGCATGTATTAAAACTCAGTTCTTGAGGAATCTAAAGAAAATCATGTGTACCTGTCTTACATTAACAGTGGAAGTTGCACTTAGTCATAATTCAACCAGTAGTAGGAGCTAACAGTAGTTTCTTAGGTTTGCTGTATATCATTTGTGCTCACATCTTCCATACTTTTCATCATTTGTAGAGCATATTTAAGGTTGATGCCTAGTCTAAATTGCAATCTAAAATTCACTTTGGAGGGATTTGCTTGTACCGGTTAGCAGCGGCTCCTACCTCTGTGGGCAGGCTAATCAGTCAGGAGCTGCACACTGGGAGCCACCTGGCTTCATCGAAGCCTGGGCTCACCTGGAGCATACCTGCATGCACAGCTTGGAACGCAGGAGCAAGGCTAAAGCATGGTACCGCAGGCCTGCTGAGGTGAGTTCCGGTAAGATGGTTAGCAACTGTATCAAGTTCTAGTTGAAGAAGTGGGAGGTGAGGGTTATTTACTTAAATTAGCAAGGTTTCGGATACAACAGAACATGCAGAAACATAGGAAAAACAGTAACAACTAGCAACTCACATACATTACCATAAAGAGGAGATTGGGGTATAATTTTTTTAACTTTAATCATGCTGAAGATATTGAAACGCAAAAAGACTACAAAATTCTTGTGGTGTAGTACAAGCTATAAGACTAGTGCTGGCAACTCTGAATTGAAGAATAATTCAGCAAGAGCAAGGACAAACATATAAGAAAGTTTCTGCATAGTAAGAGGTTGATAGTTTACATTTGCCTTGCTGCCTGGTTGTTTCTACAGAAACACGTGTATTCCCCTTAGTGAAGAGTAAGGGGTTTCTTTATTTTTTTCTTTTTAACAACTAAACTTTCAAATTGAGTTACTCCAAAATAGAATATTTTGAAAGAATAGGGTGCGAGGAAAAATTTTTTTGTTACTGTTGATGGCAGGATATAAACATAGGCTTGATGCATGACAGGAAAAATAGCATAATTTTTTCTGCTTATTTTCCTTTGACATTTTATGATGTTGTATAAAAGGATAATGTATTTTTTCCCTTCATACCCTGCTTTAATTCTAATAATTAATTTCTAAAGAAAAATAGCAGAAATAAAAATGGGTCTGGAGCTAGAGATGAAATAATGGAAGGTATAAATAGAATAGTACGTGAAAGGATAGTGGAAATAATGGAAGTGTTTTTAGAACAGGGACATGATACAGTATAAGAAATAATGAATTACATAGAAAAGATCAATTGAGCTTTCCTGATGATCTTTTCTACTAACTCAGTAACAAGGTGACATTTTGCAACATTTCCAAAGCAATATATTTTAATTCAAAGAAGGTATTTACTTTTATTTGCCCTGTTTTTTAAACACAATATTAAGTCCTGGTCATCTACTGTCACAAGATAGTATGATGTTTACTAAAAGTGGAACAAAACTGCAAATGTACATTAGCAAAGAAATACACATATTATACACATATATACACAATATATATTGGATAGGATACAAAAACCTAAGGTGTCTAAATTCCCTTCACTTGAGCCTTTGGGCTAATTACTGCTATTTGGTGATACGATGAAATCCTTTTGCACTCTTTGCTTTGCAATGGTCCATTGCCATAAGTAGTGTTAATTTTTTTTTTTTAATATTCAATTACTGAACTGCCTAGTTTTGCATACAATATCTTACATGCTTGAATTAATTTTAACTTAGCACTTAAATGCCCTAACATGGATTCTGGTAAGCAATATACAGGTAAGTTAAATCCTCCCAAACCCTCATCTGACTTACAGTGTGTGCCTGAAACAAGTATATGAGGATTGGACTCCGTTCCATTCTTTTTCAGGTAGTTTACTGTTCTTCCCTTCCACACATTTCTGTTTGTTTTAACATAAAGTTTACAGTTGTTTAACACTTATGTGTTATATTAAATGTTTTATTGTGCAGAAGTCATGCTTTGCTATGTTTACACATGTGGTTTGATTACTGATAGGAGCCTTTGTGCACGACCCTTTGTGATAGAAGCAATAATTCTGCTGTCTTCATCTTAGCTGGTATAGTTGTGCTTTTATTGGGCACAGTCCAGTGAACCTGTTTGGAAGAGAAAGAGATTGTGAATGCTGCTGCATTTCCAGTCCCACAGGTAGCC
This sequence comes from Cnemophilus loriae, assembly GCA_013397755.1. Lineage (NCBI taxonomy): Eukaryota > Metazoa > Chordata > Aves > Passeriformes > Corvidae > Cnemophilus > Cnemophilus loriae. The sequence goes on along the minus strand of VZTF01009557.1, from coordinate 181,155 downwards.
GGTTTTGCCTCAAAAGGTGCAAGGTGAACTACTTTTCAATGGCTGGTAACTCTTGAGCCCCTGCTGTGGCTGCAGTGCCTCAAATCTTGATACACTTAAATTGTTGTGTACATTGTGGTGTACATACATTTATATTGCCACAGAGGCAAAATTCATATTGCCCACAGAGGCTGTGGATGCCCCATCCCTGGAAGTGTTCATGGCCAGATTGGATGGGGCCGTGAGCAGCCTGGTCTAGTGAGTGACATCCCTGCCCTTAGCAGGGGGGTTGGAACTAGGTGGTCTTTAAGGTCCCTTCCAACACAAAACATTCTATGATTTTATGATCTTTACAAGTAGTTTTATTCTAAAATCCTTTTTTTCATCATACAAGTATAGGAGAGAGGGCAAAAGTGAGTTTTGCTGGCTTCCACCACTGCTTTTCCAGTCCTCTCCAGGTCTCGGCCTGCTCTCATCCTGCTCCTGGTGACTTGCCTCCTCCTTTGCCCACGTTCCCAGTCATGGCTTTCAGAGAAGAGGGAGGATGATTCTGCCCTTAGCACCATCTCATGGAGCATATGTGTTGTGAGTTGCCACCCACACCTTCATACACCCCTCTGGCTCAATTCAGACCTGTTTCTTCTCCTTAATGGGAAGGATTTAGACTGAGCCTTGTGAAACCAGCTGACAAGTCACACTTCATGTTCCGGAAAGAGCAAGAGCTGTTGGCGCACTTGGGTCCTGGACACCTTCCCATCCTGTGAAAACACTGGTGGACTTTGGATATGTGGTGGGAAGGTGGTGAAAGACCTTGTCTTGTAGCAGCCATGACTGGCAGGCATTCAGCTGCCAGGCACAGCAAATGGTAGGAGGGTGAGGGAGCACCCTGGTGCTTCCAGCCACTCTGCAGAGCTTCAGCTGTGCCTTGGACCATGGGACACCCACCAGCTTGGGCTCACAGCAGCACCCTAAGCCCAGCATCTGGAACACAGCAGGCAAGGGAGGTGCAGGGAAGGCAGGACCCTTCCAAGCGGCAGCAGCAGCTCTTTTCCTTCTGTAACACTTCTGTGCTTCTGCTGGGGGGAGTTCTAGGCTGAGAAGCCTATGCCTATCTGAAGCCTCCCTGTTGTGACAGCTGGCACTCTTGGAGACCCTGACAGACCGCAGCTGCAGGTCCACAAGGGGCAGCAGGCTCTGCCCCGGGTCAAAGCAGACCCTCTGATCTCCTAAAAGGTGTCTAGGAAATCGCTTGTGTGTAACAGGGTACCTTGCTGCTGTGGGAACTTCCTTCTCTTTGCAGATGGTGTTTAACACATGGAATAATTTGATCCTGTAGTATCTATAATCTTCTATAATTTTCATTTTGGTTTTACCCAATTTTGTGTATTTGTGTGAGGACTTCTAGGCACCTAATTTCTCTCTGCAAGCAGTGCACAGTGTGCCAGCACTTACTGAAATCTGTTTGAAAAGTGAATGGTATGACTCTGAAATGTCAGTTGTGAAGGGGGTAGAAGAGAAGAAAGAGACACTAGCTCAGTTATTGCTTTAGACCTTTTTTTCAATACTGTCAAAAAAAATAGGAACCCATCCCACTTGGTACCAGTAATTCCTCCCTCAGCTCTCCTTCTATATGTTTACAGATGTATCCGCTAAAGCAAAGCAGCAGGATCATTTGGGCTTAAAAACCTCTTAACCTTTTCTATGAGACAGCACTGTGTTGGTGGGATTTGGGGTTGATTTTGGTGATCAGATAATATCATTGATACAGTTTGGAGTGTAGCCCTACAGACATTTGGATTTGACACAGCTATGAAGGAGTACACTGTGGGGAGGCAAAGTGTACTCCCTTTCTTTTCCTCTTGCCCTTGCTTTATGTGTGTCAGCACTATGCTAGAACAGCACCAAAGTGGTTACTTTCATCACAAAATGAAAAAGGCACCTCTTTGGTACTGAGTCCAGAAGTAACTGTTCTGCTTCATATGGATCTGTGGGCCTCTGCCAGTGCCTGGGTTTGGGCAAAGTTAGTTTGTGGCTCAGCTTCATGTAATTGAAAGTCATTCTGATTTCTGCACTGTGGTGTAATTGCTAAAAAACCATGTTATTTGGTGATTAAGATTCTGGAGTGAATTGTGTTCTTTTGGGTTCTTGCACTGTTTCTCCATCAGGGACTTGGTTTCAGTGGTGTGCAGCTGCTGGAGTTGATTTACAGTGCTGCGGCTGTGGCTAGTCATAAATAAATCCTCTTATATAGTTGTTATGAACACCTGTTAGATCATCTGTCAGCAAAGCGCTGTTCACATTTATCATGGTGCGGTAGTTATTTTACCTCAATCCATTTCCGACTGACTCGGCCTCCATCACTGGATTACTATTACCACACCATAATCGCTCGTTTCCACTCCATGTTACAACTTGCAGATAAAAGATTTCACTACTTGGCCAAATTTCATAAATAAAGGAGCAGTTCAGTGCAGTAAAAGTTTATTTTTGTCATCATTTGTCACCCCATTATTCTATAAATCAAATGGAATAGCGCTATTGCTAGCTCAGGCGTTGCTGTCAGCCTTAGGCATGGAAATGGTCCGTTTCTTCTTTTTAGATGAGATGACATGTCTTTCAGACTTAACTGGCTTATGGCTTTGTTTCACCCATTTTATTTTATTGGCCCTTCAGAAAAATCCTTGGGGACCAGAGAGACTAAAGAAGTAAAATGGAATCAGAAAACACAGTAAAACATGCTGCTTTAGCTGTGTTACGTACATTTCCCTCCCCCACAATCATTCATTTACAAACTCCTCTGCAAAAATAATGGATCTGGACATAAACAGCCCCTCAATGCATTCTCCAGCTTTATGCAGACTTTATCGTTCGTGTCAAACCCTGGGTGTGAAAGGGCTCCGGAGAGGGTGCTACAAATGCTTCTGCTAATGCTTCTGCTCCTAAATGGACTTCCAAACTGCTCAACTGGGGTTGAACTGGCAAGTTGTGCTTTTGTTTCAAAGGTCTGTGCTGATGACTTGCATTTTGGGGCCTGAACCATCTAATAATGCTGTGCTCTGCCTTGCTACACGGCTTCACAATCAAAACCTTCAGGGTTCAGGATGCTCTTCCATGCCTTCCCAAGCACAGCCTTCACAGAAATGTTGTTTGCTTTATTTGTTTTTTCAATAATTTCCTAACTCTAGCTATAAAATCTGTGGCTGGGCCGTGCCTTGTTTTTTTGACTCTGTCTGTTACAGATGCTTGGGGTTTTCTTGATTTATTGAGAAGTTAGAAGATGGATCTCAGACTAAATTTTGAAGAAAGCAATATTCCTTGGTTTAAAAAGAGCCAGATAGGATGATGATAAAGAGATGGGGTAATAGAAAAGGGTTTATAGTTGATATTACACTTCTGAGTTGGTTCTAATTCAAGTTACATTCTTCATAGTCATTATGTAGCTCATAAATTCAATAAAGTGTTTTACTATTACTATAAAAATGACAGGAGGGGGGTTTTATGTTGTAAGTTTCGTTAGTTGCTCTTCCGGTTTTATGTTGAAGTTCTCAGGCCATTATGTCATTAAACTCCTTGGAGTCTGAAGGGCTCAGGCCCCTCTGTTCCTTGTCACTGGTGCAGTGCCTGCTGTGGGGCAAATGTCTGTGTGACCAGTCTCTGTCCACCATCACTTTCCTTGTCAATGGCTCTCTTTGGTTCCATTTTGGGTTTGTTTTTTATTTGGAAGCTCAGATACCTGCCTTTGTGCGGAGGCAATTGGAGTTTCAGGGTGGCTGTGGTCCCACTTTGGATTCTGAGCTCTGGACATCAGTTCTCAACTCCGGCTGAGCCGCTCATGTGAAAATGGCCAAACCCTCTTATTGCAGTGGGTCTTGGATGGCTGTGGGAAGAGCCTGCTGACAAAGGGAGATGCTGCACTATGGAAATAAAATTATTTCAGAGTGTTCACCCTCCCTTTAGCCTTCCTGGAAATACTTGCTGTTACTTTTCTCCAACCACTTTTGTTGTAAAATTAGGCCCACGACTAGGTTTGAGATTCTTGTTCAGTTTGTCTGTGCACAGATGCTTGCAAACATAGCCTTAAGCATTTGCTGTGAAGGTCTCTAAAGGCAAATCCAGGAAGGGTTTTCCTTTTTCATTGATGAGGGAGAGGAATTTTTTTCAAAGGCACTGTAGAATTTCTGTTATTTCTGCTTTATTAGGAGAAAGAAGCATCAAATAACTGACCCTGGAGCCATTGCTTTCTCCAGATGTTTGCTTTGCACACAAATAATCTGCATGAAAACAGCAACTGCTAATTCAGTGGCCAAAGTGCATCAGGACCCTAATCTAAAACCTCCCAATCCATCCAGCTGTCTGGCATTTGCTATTATAGGGCACCAACAGAGAAATGAGGCTGTGGCTTTATCACTGCACCCTGGGTGACAACTTGATTTTCTGCTTTCACCGCAGGCAGCAGCAGCCCAACATGATGGGGCTGTTAATTTGTGCATTTCATGGTGTCTGTCAGGGGGCCGGGAGAGGAGGGTTTCAGGGGAAGGGAATGGAGCATGTCCCAGCCTCGGAAGCACCTGTCTGCATTGACGGCACAGAGCACTTCTTATTAGCGTGCAGGTCTCTAAATGCAGCCCCGGGATGACAGCCTGGCATTCCCAGCACCCACACAGTGTGACAGGCGCAGGCAGCCGGTCCCATTGTTTGCCCTTGATGAGCATGTCATTAATGGAAATGGAAGAAAGTGAGGGCCACATCAGTATTCAAATAGCCTCCATCCTCTCTGCCATTCAACCGCCTGGCTCAGGCGGCTGCAGATTTCCTTCTGCAGCTCCACTTACACGTTTTCACAGATTTATTCCCATTGCATACAAATCCCCTCCATGTGGCTCTGGCCCCATGCTCCCCCCATTTCCCTCACATGCACAAACATATTCTCTGGCATCATCTGATCCACCAAAAATAAAGTGGGTGTTCTTTCCCTTCCTCCCTGTTTTGTGAATTGTTTAAGTACCTTTACCAAATACTTGCTATTTACGATCCAGGAAATGGAAGGTGCTGTTTACTTAAACTTGAAGCATCAAGCAAGGGGCTGATATATTGTTTGTAATGTCCTTGTTTGTTCACAAGCAGCTACTGATACTTGTCCGTGTGACCTCTTTCTCTGCAATACATTGCAATATATTTGGTTTGGAATAGTTCACCTAGCAGGCATGAAGTAAGAGGATTGCAGGCAAAAGGAGAAATAACTAAAAAATCCATATGCCTCCTTAATAACAATATTACTGAAAACATCATTAAAGTCATGCTGTTCTCCCTCAAAACCTTTTTTCAAAGTTCTGTGCTTTAGTAACAGCCAGACCATGGATACCTGGAGACAAATGGCCATGTCACTAGGGTACACCATCTTAGGCTGCCAGTACCCCTTTGATCTTGCATGTACAGTGTGATGTCTTTAGGGGCAGGTGGTGTGTTTGCCTTCTGTATTTTTATGCATGGACCACAGCGGAACACAGGTTGATGATTACTGCTCCTGAGCAGTCCAGCAAAACAAATAACACAGTATCGTACTGCTGGTATGAAGAATGTACCTTGAGCACACTGGCATCTGGCCAGATCTTAAATGTATGTTTTTGTGCTTTAGTTTTGTGTTAGTCTGTTTCTGTAATAATATAATTAGTGCTCACAGGGGAGGCTATTGACACTACCACCAGGATCAGTTTGCTCTTTGCAGTATTTCCAAATCATTCTCGTTACACATACAGCTTGCAGTTTGGATGTGGTACCCCTTGCCTTTTGTCTGCTCTTGTCCTCTCCAACCAGCAATTTAACCTCAAAACTAAAGCTTTCTCCACTAATAAAAGCCTGGAGCCAAAAATGAATGAACATCCCTATTTCCAAACCTTGGAACATTTTGTAGCCCTGTTTAACTCCAAGCAGCACTGGAGAAAGTGAGCCCAGAGATTTTCCATTTGTCATTTCCAAAACAGTAGTTAGTTCCAAAACTACATAGCAGAAGCTGAGTTGTTACAAAACCTTTTGTTAAGCAAAACTGCTGCTTCCTCATACTGTCCTTCCTCACACTCCTCCCAGCACTGCTCTAGACTGAGAAATCCTCCTGGGATGTAGATAGGGTTGGTTTTGGATGTGTTTGCCCTAAGAGGTGCTTTCCTTCCAATGGTAACTGTGGGGACTGCCCCAGCATTCTTTTCCCTGCAGCTTGGGTCTTGGAACAAGTGTAGTGGTAGCATCCATCTGGTTTTGGCTATGATCTCTGGGAGCAGGATGGTAAAATATTTGGGTTGCCACTTAGGTGCCAAAGGTGCGTCCCAGCATGATGACCTTTGTGAGCATGGATGTGTTCTTTCGTCTTGGCTCCTGCTGTTCCCCCTGCTCTTCTTTATTTTGCTGACCAGTTTGGATTGCAGAATACAGGCTGGGTCTTGCTTTTCTGTATTTTGTGCAAGAGCACTCGGATTTCAGTAGGAACCTCTAGGTGTTGCTGTGATATAAATAATAAATATCTTTGGGCATTAATTCAAAGAGGGTAGTTGAAGTTGAGTGAGACCAAGAGAAGACACCTACAAGTTCTCATGGTTAGAATGATTAATAATTTCTGCTTAGTTTAATAATTCAACAAATTGCAGAAACTGCATTTTATCAGGCTGCTTTCAGGTCAAATTAAAAGAAAAAAAAAAAGAAAGGCTTCTCCATTGTTTCCATTGGCAAACACCCAAAGACCAATCTTTCTTCACCAGAAATACATCTAGAAATGGCTGTAAGGATATGCTGAAAACTTTAAAATTAAAGCCAACTGTGGTGTTATGGCAAGTCAAGTACCCTCTTCCTGGGTCATAGCCACAAGCAACATCCAAACCAAATCAGGGGGCAAGTAGCTTACCTAGAAAAAGCAGAAAATTTTCAAAACTGATATATCGAAACATTTTGTTCTAGAAATCAAAATGTTACCATCTCGATAATTAGTGTAGGAGAATTTTATGTGACAGCCATCCTGAAACAACATCTTGCATGATGTACGTATCAGGGCTAAAGAAACAAGTTAAGAAAAAATACTAAACCCTATTCTGGAGGAATTGGCTACTGTTCTGCTTTTAAAACTAAACCGCTATCATTTTAAAACTAATTTGGAAGATGTGACAGATATGCATCTAATGTGGCACCAGGAGGTAGAACTTACAAATGGAGAACAGACTTCCATAGGAAAAGTTTATGGGGTACATTTTCAGAAACAATGAGTAATTTTAAATGCATCATACATTACTGGAAACTATAGACAGCACCTGATTTTCTCAGTTCAATTCGTAGTCCTCTGAGATGGAAATCCCTGGCCCATCTTCAGTAGGACACCGTAAAAGCTGAAACAAATGAGACTGATATGTCCATATCCAGCTGTACCCAATGGCGTGCAGGTAGCGACAGTCACTTGATTACAAGCTTGGTCAGGAATGCCATTATCTCAAGCAGACTATCTGCTTGAGGTGAGACTGCGGCTCCTGCATTTGTAACACCTTGACTTGTCAAAGAGCTGTTCATATTGTGCTTTATTGCTAAGCCTTCCTATGAATTCAGTGGCGATCAGAAGTCACCGATAATTTGGTTTTTTTGGGTTTGAGCTAGTCAGAGGTAGATTTTAGCTTTGGCAATGCAACTTAGGAGTTTTGTGGATGACACCCAAAGGACAGGTCTGGATTTGTCATCTATGGAGCGGATCTGTGCACGTACAACAGCACACCATGAGTGAGAGGACAATTTCACAATCAGTATGTAGTTTTTTAACTTACCAGGCTTGTACGCTTTATTCTTCAGGGAAGATATCATTTTTTCTGTGTAGACAGCTTTGTGATACACAGGTTATACCACTCCTTCATGGAGGATAGTGTAACAGCCTTTAGGTAACATGCAAACTGTTATTGCAATACCTAAAATACCCTTGGGAAGATCATTGAATAGTGTGTTCCCCATGTCCATGATGAATAGGAAGTAATGTAGCAAGGCTGGGTTTAGGCACAGGAAAATTATCTGACACTAGGGACAGTGCAGTCACAGAACAGGGTGGCTGGAGAGATTGTGGAAGTTCCAGAACTAGAAATCATTACAAATTAAGTAAAGAATCTGTCAGGATGACATAAAGTACAGCTTTAGGACACAGACAAGATGATTTCCAGTCCTTTTTTCTTCTGTCAATGTGTAAGGAATATTTCAAATCTAGTTGATCTTTCATCCTACTTACTCCCTGATTAAGTTTATATACTTGGACTATATCACTAGGGAACAAAACCCAGTTTGTTCAGTTGCTTTCTGCTTTGCTCTTTTCTGTGCTGTCATCTCCTGGCCAAATGTCTGCCTTTCTCTTTCTTTGGTCTGCAAAGTGGTCAAACATACAATTATGAAGATGTGGAGTTGCATAAATTATGAATTAAGATTACCTACTTTCCGATACTCAGATTATTGCTACTAAGCAATACACATCACAGTGACGGTTTTTTATACCACTAAGTGCTGCCAGCTCCTGCCTTTCCAGAGGAGGAACGTATTCTGCACTGGTTCTCTGTAGCAAAATAGCTGCCTATTTTGCTTCTCACAAATATATACTTCTCAGGAGGTGTAAAATCTTTCTATTGAACAATTTAAAAGTAGCATAACACTGTCTCTACTGCTAATTTTCCTAATTCACCTATTTACTCTTGTTGCATTCCATCATATCTCTCTTGACAGCGTATCTGAGCTGCCTGCCTTGCTCAGGGCCCTATTATCAAAGCAGTTCTTCATAGCTTGGCACCCATTTTGATCCCTTCAGCTTTTCTGTACATTTTTCCATTCAAAATGTTGCAGTTTATTTACCAAGCACTGTATTTGATATGTTTGAAGGAAAAAATAAGTAAAAATCTGTTCTTTTTTTAAAGAATCAGGCAGATAGCATCACTTACATTGCCTTTTCCAAAGTACTTCTTTTAAGCAATTTTCGGGCTGAATTTCCAGTGACCCTTAAATTTGCTGTTTTTTAATAGAGTATTTTCCTCAAGGACTTCATCTTTGCCTTCAGTTCCGTAATATTTGGAGCACATTCATCCATCTTCTCTTACCACTTTTTTCCTTCTGGAGTTCTAATAGCTGTAAGCAGAGTTTTCCAGGAAGTCTCACTTCACTGCTCCACTTCTGAAGACAACTCCTTTGACCAAATTGCACAGCACAAAGGAGAGGGAAAGATTGAAACTATTGCCAGTGCAATGCTTCTGGATGGCTTCTCCTCAGCATCTGTGAGTAAAAACCAAAGTGAGACCTGGTGAGACTGGTAGTGTGCTGCGATATCTGGGTTCACCTTTTAAGGGGATGGTATAGTTGTATTAATTGAAAATTTGTCCTTTCTTTTCTCTTCACATGCTTTGAAGTGGCAGTTGCCAGAAGTGAAAGTTGCTTCCCCTTTGGTGCTTCATTTCACCTGCAATTAGTTAATGGGTTTATGTAGGGAGTTGGCACCACATTCCCACAAAGCAGCTCTGTCACTCCCCTCCTCATCTGGCGGGTGATACAAAATATAACAAAAGGCTCATGGATTGAAATAAGGACAGGGAGAGATCACAAACTGTCATGGGCAAAACTGGTTTGATGGGGAAATTAATTTATTGCTAAGCAAATCAGAGTAGGATAATGGCACAATAAAAAAATAAAACCAAATATTAAAATCCTTCCCAATCCCTCCCTTCTTTGTGGGTTCATCTTCATTCCCTTTTTTCTCTTCCTTCTCCCCACCAGCAGCATAGGCATTGAGAAATGGGGGCTGCGGTGAGTTCAACACACTTTGTCTTTGTCACTTCTTTCTCTGCACACTCTTCCCCTGAGTTCTGAGTCACTCCCACGGGAGATGTTCTTTCACATACTTGTCCAGTGTGGGTCCTTCCCATGTTCTGCAGTTCTTCATGAACTTCTTTGGCGTGGGTCCCTTCCGTGGGGTACAATTCTTCAGGAATAGGCTGCTCCAGCGTGGGTGCTGTTGGGATCACAGGTTCTGCTAGCAAACTTGCTCCAGTGTGGGCTTCCAATGGGGTGACAGTCTCCTTCAGAGACATTGACCTGCTTCAGAAGACTGCCTGAGGTCTTCCATGGGCTGGAGGTGGATATCTGCTCCACCATGGTCCTCCATGTGATGCAGGGGCACAGCTGCCTCACCATGGTCTGCACCAGAGGCTGTGGGGAAATCTCAGCTTTAGTGCCTGGATAATCTCCTGTCCCTCCTTCTCCACTGACTTTGTGTCTGCAGAGCTCCTCTCACATAATTTCACTCCTCTCTGGAGTTGCTCTTGTGCAGGTTTTTTCCCACTCCTTGAATACGTTATCCCAGAGGAGCTGCCACCATCGCTGATGGGCTCGGCCTTGGGCAGTGACAGGTCTGTCCTACAGCCGGCTGGCACCGGCTCTTTTGGACATGGGGGAAGCCTCTGGTAGTTTCTCACAGATGCCACCCCTGTAACCCTGCGCTACCAAAATCTTGCCACACAAACCCAATAAAGTTTGGCTGAAAAGCTCTTGCTTTGTCTCCTGCACCTGCACACCCACTCTAAATTCATATGTTTTCTCTATGTTTTCACAGAAGTTCCATTCGTGCTAGTACACATGTGGAATAGCCAAAGAGGCTGAGGTGATATCAACATTGCAAAGAGATAGGCAGCTTTAGGAACAATGGCAAAACTAGAAAAATTTTTTAAATGGCCACTAGACAAATCTGAATCAGAAATTAAATGTCTTTACTGCCTCTAGTCTTTGAAGAATAATAGCATGTGTTATTTAGATTTGTGTGACATATATACAGGCCTCTGTGTTTCCCATATGAAAACATATTTCTCACAGCCCTGGGTGTGAGAAAGGATGGTTTCTCCATTTGTATTTACAGTCAAGATGAGAAATATGACTTTGGCATATTTGGATATATGTGCATATATTTTAGGGGGTTTTTAGTGGTTTTGTGGAATTTTAAATAAAAATTGTCGCGCCTTATACACGTTATACTGGCTCTTTTTACATTATACCTCCCTTGTGTCATCTCATGAGCAGAAGGGGTTTTGTCTTGAGTTGTGTGTAAAATGTACAGGGAGGGGTAAGCGTGGTGGGTTTTGTAACAGTAGGCAAAACAAAAGGTTCCCTAAGAAGGTGGAGGTCCATTTTTCGCGTGTGCATATATCTCTTGTCAAACTCAACCAGGTGCCTTGCTGTTTACTTCTTGAGAAGTAAAACAGAGAAAATTATAGACTTGTCAACACAATCTTTTTAAGAGGAAGACTTCTTCTAGAAGCTCACCAGCAGAGATTGCTCTTGTTCTGCAGGTAATTTGGTATAATTTTCTTTGTCATATCTTTGATATTTTGCATGTTTTGAGAATAAGTGATGCACAATTTCAGCCTGTTTCTTCTGGATTTTTGCATTATTTAAATACTAAATGCGTATGTAAACATCTTCATTTTTTAAGAGAAAAGTCTACATTTGAATGAAATCTAAGCATATGATTTCTTTCAGATCATACATGGAATGCTGCCCCCCTCATTATATTGGTTTTGCTTCACTGACTGTAGTCCTGTATTCTGATTATATACCCTGATATACCCTGATATTTGTTTTTAATGAGATGCACTTTTGTTCCTTCACTGCTTACTAACACTTTAATTTGAGAAGCTGTTTTTGCTAGCCCTGCAAATATCCAATGTTCTTTCCAAAGTCAAGTCCATTTCCTGCAATAACCTTGCTTTGACCTATCATCAGTTATATCACAAATTATTCAGTCTCTAATTGGTTCGTCTTTTAACCACAAATTCCCATGACTTAGCTTTATTGCATAGCTCTGTGACAAGCTTATGTTGATTAAAGGAGTCTCACATTTTTAAGGAACTTTCTGTAGCTTGTACGTCCCTTCATTCTACTGCTAGGACATATTGTTATAGTTGTTAATATTGGGTTTTTAGATATGCTGTTGTCATTCCTAAAGATCTTCATAGTGTTTTAGGCATTATGTGGAACTTTTTTCAAGACCTAACAAGACTTTAGCATGTAAACCAGGAGTGTAGCAGTACGGAGGGTCTTCCCTCCTCCAGTTACTGCACTCTGTTTTCTTGGGAAATCTGAAGATGCTGTAGCTTCTTACTCCTTTCAGCCAGATCTTAAACAAAGGGATGAATTTTGCTTGATATCTACCGAAAATAGAGTTTAATGCTGTAGCAAGTAACTAGCATGCAACATGCACATGGGTGGTAAAAGGCTAGATGCTCTCCCTCTGACCCCTTGCTCTTTTAACATACGACAAAGACACAGCACCTGTTTACACTATGAAATGGACATCTATACTAGACAAAAGCCCTGCAGAGGGAGAATTTCAAGACTGCTCATAACCCAGGCCAGTAGTCAAACATATCCATTTGCAGTAAACACACACTGAAGCGGGACAGCTAGAAAGAACTTGCCTCTCTCCCACAGTCTCTATAGAGAATTGTTTTTTTTTAAATAAGGAAACCAAGGAGTTGTTATCTTTTTCCATACAGAACATTATATTATCTGCTGTACTAATGTTTTGCCTGTTGGTAAGATTCCTACCCTTTATTCAGATGCATGGCCAGGTCTCTAGCGGCTGCTCAGGATGCACCACAAAAAGGGAAAAAGAGTCTTATCCTTGATGCAGCCACCACCTAAAACAATGCTTGAAGGAGAATAGCTATTCAGTCAGCCCAAGCATCCATTCATATTGTATAGGGCTTGTTGTTCTGCAGTCTCTCATCTCTCCATTAATTAATGGTGAAAATGCATATAACTAGGAAAACAGCAAACATAAGCAGGGAATTAATTTATTTTTCATAAATAGAGATTGCCTCATCAGTAGAAAAGCAAAGACTTGAAGTGTCTCTTCATGTTCCAATTTTTGTTCTGAAGCTGCCTGTTCCGTTGCTTTCTCATCTCTTCTATTTAAACCAAACAACAATCAATTGATTATGACATTAAAAAAATATTGTGGCTGAGGAAGAAAGTACTTCTGAGAGAGATTCAGGTTCAGCAGCTGGAAATGAGGGGAAAAAAATTGGGACTACACCAGTCTAATTGGTTTTGTTATAGAACAAAATTAGCTGAAGCCAAAGAGCAGTAAAATGCACTCACCTTTATTGTAAGCATTTGAAGCTGTGCTAAATGGAATGGGGGAAAAAATCTGCTCTTTCCTCATGGCACAGGGCATATATTAGAAAATAAAAATAATTAGTTGTAGAAACAACAATTGAATTGTGCAAAGTGTTTTGCCTGGATTCCAGGAATGGTGGCTTTAATGAGGCCCTACACTTCACAAATGCTAAAGCCGTTCTTAAATGAGGTTTAATAGGATATTTTCACTTTCTTTCAGCTCTTTGTCCTCAAACACGTAGGTACCCCAGAGTGTGTACATGTTATTTAAGCAAGTTTTACACAATTCATCTCTTCTACCTGATGAATATGCTACTAAACATACAACAGCTCCCCATCAGATCCTCACACAAGAAATCAGTGGCCTTCAAACCAAATCAGAGGCCTATTTGCTTCTTCTGCTCTGCATTACAAAAAAGGATTTTAATTAGCCGAGAGACACAGTTCCCATTGCCCATGAAATGCAACTGGAATCCTAATTTCTGAGGTACACCTAGGAGTAATTAACATCTGGGAAACAATGTTTAACAAGCCACTGCTGACTGGAGTTAGGAATATGACCTGTCACCATACAGGACCTATATGATGGGCTTTATACTTTGGGTTGTGAAGATAATTGTTTGAATTCAAAGATGTGTCACTTGAAAAGAAGGGAACAAATACAACTGTGCCAAAGTGTTTTCTCTTTCGGAGATGCATTGAATCTTCAGGATTACTCTGCTTCGCTCGTCTTCAGGGACAACAGGGCAAACTTGAGGCACAGATGCGCCATCACCTCAACAGGTACCAAAAATGTGAAGTCTACTGCTAGAGGAAGTGCTGTCATAACCTTCCCGGTACCAGTACTGGGTCCTGATGCTCCAGGCTTCTTTGATCTTGTATAGGCATGCAAAAATGCACAAAAAAATTATCTCTGTTACATTTTCATCAACTTAGAAACCATAACGGAAATAAGCTTTTTAACACCTGAAAACAGAGTGTGGGAAGAGGGAGGTTGGTGTTGGTGTGGAATTATTCTTTCGTTTTTTCCTGCTTAGCAATGTTATTGGTTGTTTTGGTTCTTTCTAAAACAAGAGATGAGGATCAAATGACAGTAAAATAATTTCATGGTCTAATATCCTGTCAATTTCTGGAACAGTTTGCCCTGAGCTGAAATCCAGGGGGATGGTCACACATTTTTAAAAGACTCTTTCAAAAAGTGCAAATGGAGGGGTGTGTGTGGGTGTGTGGAGGGGTGTGTGTGTGTACGTGTTTGAAGTAGCTTGAGGGATTTTGTGGTAAATTTTTGGATGCTTTACTTTTCCATTATTGTCTTTTCTGTTTGGGGAACACAAAAAAGTCTTCTTTCCAGTTGTCTTCTACCTTCTTGTTTTAATTATAGATCACTTTCTTAACCTTTTCCTAGCATTGCTGGAGTATTTCTGCTGATCAGCACATCAGAACACAAACCCAGCAGAATGGAAGGTACACGATCTACACTTTTAAATTTTTTTGGTGTTAAAACTGCAGGCAAGGGCTGAAATACTCTGTGGGTTGAATGAAGAGTTCCAGAGAGTCTGGAGAGTTTCCAGACTTCCAGCAGGCAACCGCTAGCCTTCTCTGCTGCTACCAGCCCTGCAGCTGATAACAAGGAGTGGTGCCCTCTTCCAAATTATTTGAAGTACCATTTCAGTTTCCAGTGGAGCAATTACCCACTCTGTAAGAAACAATTATCACACTGCATAGCAATTTAGAGAAGACACAGAATGGAAATGGAGACAGGGTGATGGAACAGAATGTGGCCTTCTTCACCTCAGAGCTGAGGTCCGTTAAGTGTGCTCATGTTGTTGCAGTCCATTGTGCTTGTGAATACAAATAGGAATCTGATTTTGAAGGATCTAGAGATTTTGAATTGAAGGAACTTTTAGACTGGATATGGCAAGGCAACTAGCACTTTGGAAGCAGATTCTTGAACTGCCTGTTCATACAGAAATGGTGTACAAGCATCTCAACCACAACTCGTTATGGAAAGTATCATATAAGTGATGTATCTGAATAATAGATGAAACAAGCATATAAAGATCCAGACAGAGTGTTACATTTATTTAACTTTGGCTGTCAGGAAAATCTATATAAAAATTGTAAAGGTAGCTGTTTATTCTTTAATAGGTAACGGAACCAAAAGGCAAAGTACATTCTCTTATTTTAGAGCCAATCTGTAAAACAGCTACATACTTCAATATACTGCCTAAAGAAAAGTCTTCTGTGTTCTGGTACAGATAGGGTGTCACTCACAGCAATTATGCCATAAAAAGTGAAAATAAGAAATGTTTCACAACTGAATATCCAGAAAAATCATGTACCTGCAATTCTGAGAGCAAATATGCTTTGTTAGAATACCGTTACTATTTTAAAGATGAGGAGAAATTAAGATCTGAGGGGCAAAATTATTGAATTTCTTATATTGTCCATCTGATCTAAATCCAGATCAGCTGTGGTCAAATATCAGTCAGGGTGACATATGTCTTGTCCACTTATTTACATAGAACCCGAGAATTGAAAAACCACATAATTGGATCCCTAACAGAATCGCACTGTTACATTGATTATTGAATCCATAAATGAAATCTGAATGCTCTGTTACTCAAAGCTAAATAAATATTTACTGTTCTGCGACCATCACTTATGATAAAAACAGGTTAAGAACTGAGACTGGAGTTTAAATATATATCTAACAGTGTCAGAAATACATACAGTTTGAATGCAGGCGTATTTTTATCATCAGGAGGCAACTGGAAAGGAGCACAGCAAATAATGAAAGAACCAACAAGATAAACAGCCAAAACATGTTGTTTATTATGACGTCAATACTCAAATGTAGTAATAAGATCTGGAAATGAAATTAGGTTTGCTTTCACTGGAGAACTGGAATAACAATGAGAAGACTGTAGTACCATATTGTCTATTTCTCCAGAGTGGCATGCACAGTATTTGGCATATGCTGGTAAAATAAAGGTAATGTTAGGTACACTCAAATACTCTAAAACTGTTATATTTGTTATATATGTCATATTTGTAAAAGACAAGAACAAGGCTAAAGAAGATTTTGTACATAGAGAATAAACTAATAACTTAGTAATTATCCTTTGTGGAAGAAAGACATCATTTTACGCAGAAGAACCCAAGGCTTCTATTTGTTGTCTCGCTAAAACACTAAAATGTTGAGAACATAAAACATTACACTTTCTATCTGCTAATGTACTAAGCTTTGTGATGAGCACACTATATATATTTTATGATATGGAGTTAGGGTCCACATGAAAACTTTGAGATTTACATTTTTATCCTGCATTGACCTTTTGGCTTCACTCCCTAATTAAGCAAGGCATGGTAAAGAAAGAGATTATTATGAGGTGGCTGGGTCCCCAGGGTGTTATGAGGTACCACACATAGTTAAGCTATCTCAAGACAACCATGTTCTCTAGAGTTACTTTATTGCTGTTATAAAAAATCTTTATTATGGAGAAAAATATGTATTTTTATGCTAGAAGAAGATGAAGATGACAGTTTAGGATGTTGAACGGTAGTTTCAGCTGAGCTTTGTGCCCACAGAGACTGTAAAACATAGAAGACCGGGCAGCTTTTGATTGGCTCCTTTGGATCCTAAAGGGGTAGATTAATCTTTGTAAAATTCATAGTTGGAACATTGTACCATTAACTGGCATTTTCCAGTTATCAAGATACTTTATGAAACTGAAAAAGTCCTATTACACTTTCTAAAAAGGCAACTTAGGAGGTGTGGCTCTCATGAAACCATTTCATCTCTGGAGTATTAGGTACTTTCCTCTCTGTCCTGTGCTAGATAAAGCCACGGGATGTAGACCTTCATCTGATAACTTATTTTAGTTTCTTCTCTGTTAATCACACCATATCTAAACATGCAATCATATAATGTGAGCTTCCTCAAGGCCCTCTCTTTTTCTGTCAGAATTGAGAGCATATTTAAGCCCTTGTGGGACCAGGCCTTACTCCTCATTTTGTGAATCACATTTCTGGTTTTAATCGTGATGTCTTCTTTTTAACCTCTGCAGCAAACATATAGTGCACACACAAGAGCCTGTATCCTCTTTGCATCTGAGGAGAGTAAATATACAATGTTCCTGTTGCTTTTAAGCCTTCTGCGGTATGCCTCACATCAAAACATTTGTGCAAGTACGCTCTGCACAGTGGGTAGAATATCAGAACTACCAGTGGGTATCAGAAAATATGCACATATTTACAGAATTTTAAAGTTAGTCTTGCTTTAAAGAGCTATCCAGGAATACAGGGATTACTAAGCAACTTGGGATCATGAAATGCTCTTTGTAGTAAAACAGTGTGTATGCCCCACAGATCAAAGAGAGATACAGAACAGACATATGTCTTAAAGACTAGATATGGCCTGCTTGACAACACATTGATTTATGCCCACCACTGTTCTGAGGCTGGCTTAGAGATATTTGATTTACAGTGGATAGATTGCCTCCTGCTAAATAAAGTCCTGTGTCATTGTTCATAAACCTGAACTGCATATAGCAATCTCAGTGCTTTGTTAAAATACCACAGTGAAGTTCATACTGCCTTATTAAGCACTGTAGTTCAAAGATTAATTGTTGAAAGGATAAAAACCTTTGTGCAAACATCTAACAAGCTTCTTATGTCGATGACAATTAGCCCTGTGAAGTACTCAAGAGCTGTCTGTCAAGAAGCTCAAACAAAAGTGACACGACTTGGTCAAAAAGAGCACCAGTTGCTCCCATCCCCATGCCTGGTGGGATAATAGATTAGCCCTCAGAGACAGTGCTTGGCCATCCCCCAACTAACAACTCTGCTTGCCAAGGTCAGACATCATAGCTAATAGACGAAAGGGGTCCTAAGGAAGAACGAACCACCTATAAATGAAAACCAGTGAAAACTCTAATTAGCACTCTAATTTTTCAGACAATCCAGGGTGCTGGTGACACTTTTCAGGTAAGCCTGGGTGTTACGAGAGATGATGCTGTTGCAGTAGGTGGCACTCTTCCCCTCCTCCAGCCACAACAGCACCACCAAACACTGGGAAGTGCCATCTTTGGGATGAGACATAAAACTGAGGCCTTGACCAGTTGCAGTTATTAAAGGTCCCATTGCACTTTCCACAAGATTAACTGTGTTAACCTCAGTGTCCTGGCTGATTGCATTCTGTCTTCCTAAATTCCCCCTGTAGTTTCAACTGGACAAGTTAATCTGCACTTCCTGTTTTAGATATCCGTGCAACTGTTGCTGTGCTCGGACACACAGCTGCTGTGCTTCATCCTGCGGCATGCTCCAGTGACAGCCAGTGCAGACACACTCAGCGTTGCACGGCCACACTGATTCCCCAAGGAGAGCGGAAGAAGAGGGCGTAGCTGTGACCTTTATTTTCAACAAAATGATGTGACATCCTGGAGAGGGAATGCACTCTTCAAAATAGATCAATCATTGCAATGCCAGAAAATGGCAATAGCGGTTGTTTGGTGGTGGGACATCCTGCTGAGTCACGTAACTCCATCTTTCCAAGGCACAAGGCCTTATGGACCATCCCCTGGCGCAGGTAGTTGTGGCTGTCCATCTCACTCCAGGCCTCTTGCTTGGCCAAGCCCATTCCTAGGTTTTTATCTCTGGCCTGGAGAGTCAGAGCAGGAGCATGCTGTGATTTTGGCTTGGTTCTAGATTAAACCCGTTAGGCCCTATTTCTGAAATTCTTCTCGTGCAAGTGTCCCTTTCCAAAAGAGACAGGAATGAAGCTCCATGTGAACTAAGCAGTCCTCCTACAATGAGAAATTTGCAGCAAAGTGACCTGCTGTGTCACTCACCATAGCTCGTGTATGGCCTTCACTTTTCTCACAGTTTTGACGTTTGGTAGCTAGACACCAGGTTGGGCAAATTGCATTCTTTCTACCTTTAATTCTTCCTGCTGTTTCAGTTGGATACTTCCTTTGTCACTTCATATCCCAGACTATTGTGTTTTATTGCTGGAAAATGTGTGTTTCATTTCAATGACTGGGGATTACACACACATGCCATTGAGTATAATGCAAGGATGTTATGTGAAGGCAAGGAATGATTATTTTTCTGTTTATTTAGAGAAAATAAAAGTTATTATCAAAATCTTCTTAATTAGATGGGGAGTAATATTGATAGTCGCACTCCACGAGAAGACTGAAATATAGTATGGATATAAGCTGGTTGAGTGATTGGGTATTTAAAATAAGCCAGATGTCAAGACAGAAAACATATAATTATCGTAGAATAAAGGGAAGTTTCTGAAAAATAAACCGCAATTGCTTGTCTGTTTTCTACTTTATGATATTTCCACTGAAAATTGTAATTCCTTTTTTCTATGTCCTATTCCCCTTGTACGGAGTGTCCCCTTGGGAAGCGGGGCCCAAGGGCCCTTTCTGGGATGGGACAGGATATTACAGCTTGGTTTGTGCACCAGCATCCTTAATATTTCCTTCCTTTCAGAAGCAAATAGAGCGTACCCTTATCTGAATGCTAATTTCCTAGTTAAAACCCTCCCTTGCTGACAAGGGACTGAAAGAGTTTTAAATCACAGATGTAGAGTATCAAATGCAATAATGCTCTTGCAATAGTGCATTGAAGCCTCAATTAATTAACCCTTGGGCTAAGTAGGCAGGTACATGGTGGTGGCCACAGGCGGTGGATGGATGAGATTTAAATGGGCATCTCATTTCCTCAGCACGGAACATGCCGTTTGGTTCAGAAAGGAGTCATTTTACACACTCGCCTCATTTACGCTCAGCTTTAATCCCTTTAATTCCACCTGAGATCCAAGCAAGAATGGGAAAAGAGAGAGGTGCAAAAGGCTACAGAGCTGGGCTTTGTTTACATATGTTTCCCCAGGGGCACCCCCTCCCAGCAGAGCCAAGGCTTCTGGCCTTTTCATTCGGCTGTGGGGATCCAAAGCAGTTGTCATATGGAAATGGTTAAAGAGAGATTACAGGGAGCTCTTCACTGCAATCCATCCTGTTTAGAACCTCAAAAGTAAGGAGTAGGGAGAGAAAGCTGAAAAAAGGGTCTGAATTTTATCCCGGTGGATGTTGAGATGGAGCAGGGACTCAGTGTTGGAGGGTCAATTTGCAGAGCCTATGGTGGCGTGGGCCTCCACACAATGACAGCTGCCACTTCCCCCTCAATGGCCCATATGGGTGCATGTCCACGTATGATGTAAATCGTGTTCCGTGGGTGATGTAAATCTCTGACATCCCTCTGGATGGCTTTTGCATGAACGTGTAATGTGAAAGCTTTCCTACCCAGAAAGAGGACTCAGTTCTGCCACATATCAAGGGTAACAGACTAACGCTGTAAAAATAAAAGGATCTCCCAATGATTTCTTTGAATCACTTGGAGGTTTTTGATCAGGCTGTGCTTTGCTTCTCTGTTATGCTTGCTTTCTTTGGTCTTCCTAATTCACGGATCTGCTGGTAGGACCTTGTGCCAAAATTTTAAGCAAATGTCACAGAATATTTATGGATAATGAATTTTGAATTTATTATAGTTATTGCACAGCAAATCTGATATCTCAGCACAGTGCTCCTTCAATCAAAGTTATGCAGACAAGTGCATGACCTATGCAACCGATTAACCCAGGTAGAATTTAAAATATCAGATATTTGCAGCAAATTTCATCTGAATAAGACTGGAAATTGTTCACAGAAATTATTCAGTGAATGGCTGAGAATAACGAACCTTTTTAAAAAAACCCAGAATCTCTTCTTTACCAGCCACTGAAAAAAAAATGCAAAATGTATTGTATCATGCATTATAGTTACGTTAGGTGCCTGGCTATGCTAAAACAGCTGTACACAAGGTAGTGTTACTTATCTGAAGGTATATAAAGAAGGTTTGAAAGAAAGTCCTGTTTTTAAGGAGATCCAAGCTGTTTGTATTAAATGCTCTGCATCAGTGTGTGTTTGCTCCCACTGTGCGTAGCAGTGCTGTGGAGGATAAAGCCGGACTGTTCCTCGTGGGACTGTATCGATGGCACATGTCAGTTTCTCCAGACCTTATTCTGTGCCAGCCCCATTTATGCACATCCAGAAGCCTCTGCAGACAAACCCATTAGCGGGTGAAACAAAATGGAAAGATACCCCACACCCCTCTTTTCCCCTCTGCCTGCACTGATGGCTGCTGAGGCCAGACACAATCGTCACACCTGTGTGCTGCTGCCTTTTTGTGTGATGTGTGGAGAGATGTTGCCTCGGGCTGGGGCTGTGGGATGATGCACTGCTGGGGGTATGATGCACTAGGCTGGGATGATGCCTACCAGAGTTGGGGCCCGCCCTGTCCCACCTGCCATCCCCACTGGGCCGCAGGACTCTTCATCTTATTTCCCTCCACACGATTTACCATCTGTGAGCTTGTCTTTAACCTAATAAAAATCATCTCGCTTTTGACTAACAAGAAAAGGAAACAGTGCTCATTGTGGGGTTTGGGGAAAATGGCTTCACTAATCTGCGGGATGAGAATGGAGTGATTTATAGGCGGATTTAACTGTGGGCCATGATTAGGGGGCCGGTAGTAAGTGCATTAGATGTCTAAGTGTGGCAATAGAGTAAATAGGCGTTTTATTTATCGCAGTGCCAGGGGCCTCTTAGCGGAAGAGCGCTTCTCCAAATTGAAATATAGCAGAGTTTACACTCCTGATTAGGGCTTCAAGCGCAGAGCCCAAGGCTATCAGCGAGCAGAAACAACGCTCGCTGACACCTAATTGTCACTGGATTAATGTGCAAACAGGGACAGCAAACAGCAACAACAAATAACCCCGTGTCAGAGCTGCTGGTGGCAGTGTCCACTAAGTGACTGGGGGCCAAATTGAAGTTTATATCTCAGAATCCGCTGAGATCAATGCATCAGCTTGGTAGACAGGGCTGGAAATATTTTGCTGTTATATGTATTTACATATGGTACAGGTGTGGAGCTAGCTATAAAAAGAAAAAATTGTTTTCATGCCAGATGTGAACCATGTGTATTGTACTGCCAGGTACCAGCAGAGGCTCCCCCTACAGAAATCCATATCCCCCTTTGAATGCCCCACACTTACCAAAATTAATTCCTTATAAAGATGCCCAAAGTGTATGTGTAATTGTGTCTGTAATAAAAGAAGTAAGGCTTGTAAGGAAAGGTAATGTACTATATTAGACCAGCTGATATTGTATGAGGAAAGATAGACAAGTTTCTGAGCTAGAAAAGCCTTCCTTATGTAGTAAAATGCATAATCCATATATGTGAATTCATACGCCTCGGAACAGGCAGCTGTTTCCTTCTTTGAATTATTAAGGGGGTATGTATCAATATTATTGTATGGATTCACAAATATGCCCATTGTTATCAGGTATATCATGTGAAGCTGCGTACCATATGCCTGTAAACTAAGTATGGGCAATATTGTTCAATTTATTTCCTTTATGCTTCATAGCCATTCAGGTAATTTATGTGAATAAGGTCTTTTGCTCTACGATCTTGTGACTTTCGCTGGCATTTCCATATAAAATTTTATAACCCTGTTTGTGAATCAAATCATTCCCACAACTACTGATTCAATCTGGGTCGCCACCTGTCCAGCTTTGGACTGGAGGAAGCAGTTTAGGCATTTGAGCACTGGATTTTCCACTTCTGAATCTGGTTTGGCTTGCTCATTCCAAGGTATATCTACTCAAGATCTCACTGCTGCGGCAAGACAGACAAAAACCACCCTGTTCTGTTCATTTACAGGAGCCACCTCTTTTTAAAATGAGAAGTTAGTATAATTTCCTTGGAACAAACAAAAGTGATTAAAAAATGAGCCTGAAAACAAATACAAGGATAGGTTAGCAGCAACGAAGTTCACGTATTCATTTTGCCCCATAATTAGCTACTGAAGGAGGAAAAGTCACAAATATATGATTTATATCGCCAAATGTATTTCTAAAGTTCTTAAGTTTTATTGACCATGAAAGTTGGTCTTTCCCTGTGTTAAGAACTGAAGTAGCTATAGAGCTAGCTAGTGGCTCAATGGTGCAAAGTCTTATGATTTAATCTTGACATTTGCAATTTTTTGCTGTAAAATATTACTTTCTTTATTTCAGGACTTTAGTGTAAAACCTCATAATTTCCTTTAAGCTCCATTTGATTGTCAATTGCACAACTCTCTCCAAATCTTAAAGCTTATGATTTTCATACACATAAGATTTATTTCTTTTGTACCACAATAGAATGTTATTTGGTGCAAATTCTCCTTATTTCTCTTGCATCCTGATCTTTCCCTGCTTGTAGCCAGGATTTTTTTATGTTCAGGTGACAGACCTTGGGTTTATGAGCTTTGAACTTTCTGTAGATTCATTTGGAAACCTTTCAAATATCCAAATCTGGGATTGAACCAGCTGCAAATCTGATCTACTCTGCTTAATGATGTCCAGGAAGAGGTGGCCTTGCTATTGACATATTTGGAGAAGGAATACGATCAATTTTCAATATTGAAATCAGTCCAATAGCTATTTACACACAGTTTATTTCAGAGATTCAAAACTGCACAAGGCCAGAGAGAAAAGGTTTATACTGCAAAATTGCAAATACTTCTGATTTTCTCTTAGGTCATTAAGAGTCAGAAAATCATAAAACTGGGTTTGCAACAGGGAAGTCCCAAGTTCATTTTGCTAACAATATGCTTGATGAATTCAATGTATTTTTAATCCAAGTGTAAAACTCTAAGGACATCCAAGGTGCTGACTAGAGCATGAAAATCTAAATTAATGCTCTGCCAGAATGACAGTACTTAAACAACCAAAATATCACCCACAGGCATTAGGTTTTCTGAGAAGTTCATAATCTATATATTGTTATTGTAAAGATTGTGATTTCATGCAGAAAATAATTCACAAATCATAATTAACATCGCTCCCAATAGGTGACCAAAGGCTTTAAATACACATTTTACATTTTGCTGTTTCAAAAAGCCATACAACCCTGTAATATACAATTACTACAATACATATCATGTATATTGGGCCATACTGTTCAATATATCAGCAAAGACTCATGAATCAAAGGATAGTTTTTCTTAACTGTATGTAATGTTGATATTTTATGTTTTAATGATGTAAAATCTGCCAGCTAATATATTTTAACCCTATAGATCCACATATGTCTGTCCATAGACAATGAAGTATTTGAAACAGGTTGGAACTGGAAGATGCTCATTTTTATGGACCATTGTAAATGGATCCCGTTTCCCTATTTGGGCAAAATGCCCAGAGGAGATAACAGGAATTTTGCCTGAACAAGGACTGCACAATTAGCAGCAAAACATGCTAGTCAGACTGTTTCGCACCAAGGAATTCTGAATAGTGTTGCCCAAAAGAAAATGCCCATGTCTTCCCCACAAACAGGAACGGGCCACTAGATACGAGAATTTAGAGCCCTTCCTGCAGAAAGAGAGCAGGGGAAAAAAAAAAGATGGGTTGATTTGCAGCACTAACAAGCAAAATCCAATTGTGAAGGACCTCACTGCGTCGTCCTGTCTGCTGGTGATGCCCGCTGCCAGGCTCCGCAAAGGCGCTGGGCTGCTGGCCAGCACAGCCAACTGCAGGACTGGGGCCTGAATCTATTCCTCGCTAGCAGACCTGACTGCAGAATTAAAGCTTTCAGCCACAATTTTCAAGTTGATAACACATGGACACAGCACTCCCGCCCACGTGATAGCAATTGCCACACTCAAACAGTTGATTGTAGGCTCCTCTGGGCAAAGAGTTTGTGTTTTATTTATGTATAAATCATACAAGTGCATCTATCATGCTGTATAGATGATAATAGTAAAGAGATGCTCATGGCTTCTACTATAGATGCAGCAAGGAAAACACTGGGAAGTTTCAGGAGGAATGAGAAAAAAGGGAGAAGACAATAAATTGCATTTAGTTCACTGAACTGTTGAGGAAGGAAAAACAATTAAACCCTGGCTTTAACAAACCCTTACTGAGACACTGATTGCTCTGTAACAGAAATAGTTGTGCCATGCTGACATTTGTTCATTAACCAGTCATGAATTTGTGTCACACATCAAATACTAGTAATGAAACAATATTAAAATGATGGTTTGCTTTTTAGCCCAAATACATGATGGGTATTAACACGCCTACACAAATATTTTAAACATTACATTAAAATATGCATTTGGACAAATATGAGTAGAGGGTTGGTTTAAATTATCACAGGCTTCAAGAAAATCTCATTTGAACAAAAAGGGGTACTGGTGTGCAAAAAGCACAAGAAAAAAACAGCCTTGCAAGTACTGTAGGGCTGCCAAATTACTCTGCCAAAACACCCATTACAGAAAGGTGGGCTGAAGCAGGAACACAGTCTTGGCTCTATTGGACATTTTCACACAACAAAGTGTCATGGCATAAATTAAAGTCTGGGCAAAGAAGACCTAAATTGCAGAGTTTAATTTCACTGAATCTGTTCTTTTTGTTAATCTTTGTTTTTGTTACCACTTTGTTTTGTGAGCACCAGACTGCTACCTGTAAGTTGCAACTATTTTCTTTAGTAATAAAAGCTGCGGTTAGAAGGGTTAATAATGTAAGTTAACAAAGCAGAGTTTACCAGGGAGTTTGAACATGCTCAAAGAAATGTGAGTAATCTATCTAATCAATTACTGGATCCTGTAAAGTGCCTTCATATTTTCGGCTGCTTCAGCACGATGGGATCAGCCAATCATTCAGCCAGTCCACAGCCACCGGCAAGAGAAGGTCCTGCTCCCATTCCATTTTCTCCCCTCCTCTCCCCCTGCTCCCAGCCAGGCACTTCTGGCACTTGTCATGCACACTGACCCTCCGCAGGCTCCTCTGAGAACTGATTCAGCGTGCCAACCTGGCAGAAAACTAATGCAGCTAAAAAGGCGTGATTTTCTGCTGGGTGACTGAGCTGAAAGAAAAGGAGGGAGGTTCTGATGAGCAAGGAAGATGGTGCAAGGCAGGTGGTGGGACCATGTGGCAAGAGCGAGAGAGAGAGAGAGAGGAAAGGGGAGAGAAGAAAGGACTAGCAAGGAGAGGAGTCAAGATCTGCCTCTCTGGGAATCAACAAACCATGAGACAGCTACTCCTACAATTGCAGATCTGGATTGTGATTTCGTTGTATGAATTGTCTAGTGACAACGCTGACTTGAAGCATTCCTGCTCCAAGACTACCAACACAAATGCCAAGTTACTAGCAATACTATCACCATTCACAATGAATAGCTTGTGAATTGGAGGCAATAGGGCACAACAAGTCCAGTAAAAGCACTGGATTAAAGGCAAGTGGCAGCCTGGTAGACTGTGCCTCATCTAGCAGAATAATAATTTAATTAAATCTCATGTTGACAAGTGAAAATAAGTCAAGGTACGGAAACAACCTTTGGTATTTCCAATCACAGTGGGGCAGTTTTGACTGAACGGCTCACCAGTACAGGGTCCTCTGAGAACCCCCAGTTCAGATGAAAGGGTTCTTCCATTGAGACAGCTGAGGTATTCAGAGCCTTTCAACTTAAACTACACCAAAAAATTGTACCCCTCAAAAAATTCTCTTACATCTTCTCTTTTGAGAAGGACATCAGGACCGGGATGGGAAGGACATGTCCCACTAGTGAGAGGCCAAAGAAATTCTGATGAGAGCAAACTCTAATTCTTCTCTAAATGCATTTCCTCTCTGCTTCTCATCTGTGAGGATCGGTAAGTCCCTGGGTGCCGTTACAGCAAGACATATATTCCAAACAAAACCATACAGAGCTCTGAAAGCAGTAACACGATAGTCCTAATGATCTGATTTTGGGTTTGCTTTTTAGGATTAGAAATGCCTGGTTTAGTTCCAGGAAAATTAAGGTTATATGCAGAATTAAAAAATGACTATTCAAGTGTCTTCCAAGTTTGGAAGAGGTTGCTTTTTTGTTTTTTAACTGTGTTTTTTACTGCCTTAGAAAGAAAACCATTTAGAACATAATAAGCTACTAGTATCATAGCTGTAAAGGCCAAAATATATGCTTTCCAATGACAGCAGTGGTTAGGATGCTTCACATAAAGTAAGAATTCTGCACCTGGGACAGGGCATGTACGGACAGACTGGAGAACAAGAGGCTGGAGACCATCTCCATGAAAAGGGTCCTGGGGGTCCTGGTGGATGGCAAGCTGAACATGAGCCAGCAGTGCCCTGGCAGCCAGGAGGGCCACGCAAGTCCTAGGGGCATCAGGGACAGCATCGCCAGCTGGGCAAGGGAGGGGATTGTCCCGCTCTGCTCTGCACTGGGGCGGCCTCACCTCGAGTGCTGGGGCAGTTTTGGGTGCCACAGTGTAAAAAAGACATTCAGCTATTAGAGAACATCTAAAGGAAGGTTATGAGGATGGTGAAGGACCTGGAGGGGAAGCCGTATGAGAAGTGGCTGAGGTAATCTGGCTTGGGACAAGAGGAGACTGAGAGGAGACCTACAACTTCCTCCTGAGGGGAGGCAGAGGGCCAGGCACTGGATACTTCTCTGTGGTGGCCGTTGACAGGACAAGGAAGTGGCATGGAGCTGTGCCAGAGGAGGTTTAGGTTGGATATCAGGAAAAGCTTCTTCACTCAGAGGGTGGAACAGGCTCCCCAGGGAAGCGGTCACAGCATCAAGTCTGCCAGGGTTCAAGAAGCATTTGCTCTCAGGCACATGGTGTGACTCTTGGGGTGTCCTGTGCAGGGCCAGGAGTTGGGTTTTACGATCCTTATGGGCTCCTTCTAACTCAGCATATTTTATGATTTTATGTAAATACACTGACTGATAAAAACACATAGGAAAATAGGTAGCAAAGATGTGTGGGAAACACACTGGATTTTGCGTATGCATAAAGGTAGAAAGGTAAAAATACAAAAAAGACAGTGGCTGCTGGTGGACCAGCATGCTTTTTGCAACTCATACTTTGAAATCTCCTAAACCAGACAGAGGTATTGTTTGGAGGTCCCAGTCTGTACAAAGCACCTTAAATCAAAGTGGGACATTGCACTCTAGGACCTTTAGTCTCTAGGACTTATGATATGAATGGAAACTGTGATCATCTATGCTTTACACCAGCAAGGTGTAGCCTCTTAAAGGGAGTGAGGAAGTCCCAGTGAGACACCTCTGGAAAGTTCCAACCATAGGGAAGATGGACATCTTGGAAAAATTAAATTAATCCCATAACAGTATATAAATCTGTACAACACAGCCTTTTAAAATATTCCTAACTCTCACAAGACTTAATCAATGTTATACAAATTACAGAATCATTTAAGAGTGTTGGTATGATGAAAAACCCCATGCTTTTGTCCCTGTGGAACCTTAACAATATCAAGACAAGCTGGTTATCCAAAATATCAGTAAAATTACATCTCTTCTGCCAAGGTTGATGAAATTATGATGACTACATGTCAGTTTTTTTCTGTTTAAAGGGAAATCTATGGTCAAGTATGCCTTGAAGTTCTTCAGGTTCATTAACAAGGTCAAAATCAATGTTATTTTACTGTTTGGAATCATTTTTGGCGGAACAATGAAAAGAAACCATAGTAGAAGTAGTCTTAATATAATCATTTTCTTTTCATTGTTCTTTATGGGAAAATAATTTGGCCCGAAATTTAGTGGTCCCATCAGGGAGGTGATATCTTTAAAAAGGTGGTCTGAAGGACAGGTTTTACTGTACTTTAATAGGCTTATAGATTAATATAAATCTTAATATTCATAATCTGTACTCTTCCTTTCCTCAATATCTCGTTCATCTATACATGTATTTGTAATGTGTGTTTCAAACACAAGTTAAACTTCATTTTATTGAAAGTACCGAGAGTGCTTTAGGGATAATAATTTCTGAAAAAGTCAGCAGATCGAATGTGTAGTTAGTTTTTCTCTTGAAAACAATTCTATTAAAAAAAAAAAAAAAAAGAAGAAATACTGGTCAGCCTTCTAGCTGAATGTTCCTTGAGTATTCAGGAATATCTTACTGCCTGGAATAAAATATATCAATTAAACAGTGGTTATTGTTGCAATGAAATGCGCAGTTATCAGCCCAATTTGTATTCCTGTGCAAAGATAAAAACCTGGAATAATTCCACGCAATTCAGTGTCAAAACTACCAATCTATTTTTAGTAAAGATATTTGTAAAATTAATCAAATAATTTTAATTTTCAGGCCAGAGATGCAGCATTGTAAGCTTCCTGTTACAGAACATCATGTAAGTAGTGTGTAAGCCCACTTTTTGTAGCATGATTTTTCAGAGGAAAAGAATGCTAGAAGGCATCTACCAGAAAGATGGCTAAGCACTTGAAATATTTGTCCCCAAGGACACCTAGAATATTTATTCTAGGTGCAATGCCTTTAAATGCGAGCGGTTGTTGTCATTTGTTGTTGTTGTCATTAGTTTTTATGTAAGCTGTACATAGGAAAATTTACAAGTATCTGCTAATGCCTCTTTGTATTAACAGAGAACAGCACTAAGCAAATGCTGCTTGTGTGAAGTGATGAGCATTACTTTATAATATCCAGCCATTATCTACTAACTGAAAAATTAGTTGAGCTTTGGTAAATTGCATGCACAGGCCAGTACTTATCTACTTTCTGCTGATTAGAGCATGAAATATTTGCATGATTTGTATTGCTTTTACAGAAATCAGGACAGAGCATGTCAAATATCCCCAATACATGAAAAATCAACATCTGCTACATGGAAGATGCTGGACCAAATCCTGTTTGTGTTCGGTGCAGATTGTGGTAACAGGCAGGATTATTTTGCAGGTACAGCCCAGTTGAGAACGTGCCCACAAAGTCTGCTTATATTTTTACCTGTCACCCCTTAGCTGTGCAGAATCAAGTGATTAATGTATTACGCTACTGGCTATTACGGAGCTGTTGGTCTGTTTTGAATTTCTTTTAATATGAGCTGAGCAGGAAACCACTGTTCACTTTCTAACGTGAATACCAAAATGGATTTTGTAACTAATCTCCAAGATAGCCCAGATTTTTTCTGCCAGCTATTAGNAAAAAAAAAGAAGAGCTGGCGAATTATGTCTGAATGCTGAGAAGCATTAGCAGAACTTCGCAGCCGAGCTGACCATCTGGAATAATGGACAGTATTGGCTGTCTTCCATTAGAGGGAATCATTCAAAGTCATAACGGGCAGTGGTCACTAGGGAAAGGAAAGGAGAGAAAGCTAGTCATTCTTTCATATTTGTATGGAGTATTAGTGAAGATTTATTAAAACACTTGTCTTATTCCTACATTTGACAGTTGTGGTTATTAATATCTTTAGCTACCTTTGATAAAGATACTGTTTGCTATATTTCAAAATGGTTTACAATAGTATATCAAGTGCAACCTCTTTACTGTGGGATTTTGAAGTTGGAAAAAAAGGGTGCTAATATCACTGGGATTTCTGTGGTAGACAGACAGAACAAGAGGTTTTTGCTAAATTTTAATACCCAAAGAAAATCTGGCTCATCTTTTATAACCCTATATTTCTTATTGCATTGTTTTCCGTATAATTACTTGCCTTTTCTATTAGAAGAGTTTATTAATACATCCACACTTTGTGTGAGGGTTAAAAAGAATTCAGTTATTTGTTTTCTGTGATAGTAGCTTGCACAGTGAATTACAATGCACTTCAGTTGGCAACATCCCCAGATAAAATATGATCATCAAATCTTAATCTAATCCTATGCAGTGGTTAAAATATCACTATTTCATTTTGATATTTCAGCAAAAGAATAAGTAGCACATGTGGTTATGACAGAGTTGTTTTAATAATTTATTTGATGGTGTTTCTTTATGAGTGCATTCCCTTTGTTTTCTGTGATTAAAAAAAAATCAATAGTGATAAATGAAAAGGGAGCACTGCAAAAGTTTGTAGGCCTATGACTCATTTTTTGTTTAACATTCTCTCAAACCTCAAAATGCATCTTGACTCCTAAAATTCATCTAACGGGCCAAAGGATTAAAATCATAAGTGCTGGTGACATACATTACTGAAACATTACTTGACAAGCACAGGACCCCTGTATTTAGGATAAATAAAACACTTTACACTAGTTTTAATCATGAACAATT
Source organism: Cnemophilus loriae (assembly GCA_013397755.1). NCBI lineage: Eukaryota > Metazoa > Chordata > Aves > Passeriformes > Corvidae > Cnemophilus > Cnemophilus loriae. The sequence goes on along the minus strand of VZTF01009557.1, from coordinate 149,905 downwards.
CCTTTTGTGTGAATAATGGACATGACTTCACACACATCCAAACCATGTAAGTGCCAGGTCAAGTTCTCCTATTGTTTATGTCTCACAGCCCCAGAGGAGTTAATGAAGTTGCAAGGCTATACAGAATTAAGTTCTTTATGTTCTCTAACATCATCTAATAAATTTTAATTTTTACCCATGAGTAATTACCCATTAAATAGCACCCATTTAATATTTACCCATATACAGAGTAGGAATCTCTAGTCAGTTTTTTAGGCCATGCTTAAAACATATTTGGACTATGCTTTAAAAAAAAGCAGAATATTTTTCAGGATTACCAATTTTAAAATATTGGTGAGTGGAAGAAAACTCTCATATCTATCCTCCCTTTTCCAAACTCAAACCCAGCACTCACTAATAATAGTATCCGAGGCAAACTTCAGCTCCACGGTACAGGATGGTAGGCTTCCCAAAGTCCATCTGACTGTCTGTACGCATGCTTGTTGTTCCACCCCTTCAAGCTGTTGTATAATCAGAGGTATTCAGTGGGAAAGGACCTGGCTTACTGAGCTTCATGGGAAGTGTTTGCTGTTTGCTGACACTTTCGGGACCCTTGCGTGTGTACAGCAGTGGGATCCTGGCGTTTTTGCTAAGTTTTGCAGCAGTCTGTTCTCCACCATTGCAGCCTTCTCGTCTCCCTGAGTTCTGGGTGTACCGTTAGCCGCTTCAATGATACTCATTTTAAAAGGTTAACAAATGAGAAGCTAAACCAACCATACAAATAACAGCCAAAAGAACAGTTTCCAAAATGTGTTGCTGTAGTGCCATTTCCAATTTAATATTCAGACAGAGTAAAGCTAAAGGCCACCAAACCAGGTGGATGAAATAGTTCTGCATTTTATGACTCATTCTTAAATGAAATCTCTTAAATATTGCTAATGAAGCCAGTTATCATATACAGACCTGTAATGCGCCCTTTCTAAGCTGGTTCAGTTACATTTCCCTGTCTAGCAATTTACCCCAGGCCCCTATTAAATGAATTATCACGGCTCCTAAATCATCTCTGCGGGGGTTTACGCTAATCCCATCAAGACACTTACACTCCCTTTCTTCCCTCCTAGTGACATAATGAGTTATTATTTCATGGGGAGCTGTTAAAGAGGCCCCTTTGGAAGAGTTTAATGTGCAGCACAGGGAAGGGGAGGGAGCTGCCTGCCGGGGAGGCTGTGGTAGGTACCTCAGCCCTGGGCTGCCTGGCCACTGGTGGCGAGACAAAGGGCACTGGCGCCCCAGGCTCCCCGCAAACCTTCTGGGGCTGGCCCTGATGGTGTCCCCAGCCCCAGGGATGACAGGCAGGCTTGCTCCCTGCTCCCCACCGTACCCTGCCCTCTGCTTACCCTCTTTGTCATGAAAAGCAAAGAGAGAGGGAATATAAATGTTTTCCTTAACCGGAGGAAGCACCCTGCTCACAAACCACTTGCTGAATCCATTAGGCTAATTTATTAAACACAATTTGCCTTGTGTGGCTGAACTGAGTAATGATAAAAAGCATAAATATGGAGAAAGCAGCAGCACAGAGCCAAAGACTCTGTGGTCCCATGCCCTGGTATGATGCCTCTGACTTGCAGAGACCATGCACATGTTATCTTCTCCTTCAGACTTTTTAGCAGAACCAGAGAGGGGCACAGGGTCCAGTTTGGGAAAAAGGCACATGACTGAGTCAAATTCATTCCTACCTTCTGGATGTACCTAGCTGGTGTGAGAATTAATAAGAATCAAAGGGGAAGGAGAGCATTAAGCAGTAGTAGAGTATCTTGCCATGAAAAGGACTGCACATAGGAAATTTTCAGGCCTCTTTATTCTCTAATCAGGGTTCTGCAGATATCTTTCTGAACAATGCTTTGTTTCTTCCCTGTGAAGACCCATAAAGTGGGTTGAAACTGCAAGGTTGGTCACAGCATTGAAAAAACACCCAAGGCCAGACTATCATGCCATGAAATTCTTCACTGTACCCACAACATCAAGCAGAGCACAGCAGGTATGAATGACATCAGAGCTTCTCCTGAGGTTAATGGCAGGAGAACAACACTCATAGACTGCAAATAAGGTTTACAGCAGATCCAGAAGGGCTACAGCAAGAACAGCCTTTAAACAAACCCTGGTGTGCAGGTCAGATTTGTTTTAACTTCCCTGTTCCTCAACTTCGTGTGTAAGATCCAGCAGTGAAGTGATCACCTGTAGCATGAAGTTCAGAAGCAGAGCACTCCTGGATGATGTGTCTCAGTTCCCAGCTGCTTCTCTATTCTGGTGGAGAGTATTAGACCATAGTCTTGTGAAAGAAAATTTTTAGGGCTTGCCATTCTGCAAAAGCTTCTCAGCTCTCATAATTGAATTGGTCAGATATTGTAAACTTTTCAGATCAGGGATTTTTCAGTTTACACACCAAACTACATTAGCTGAGGTAAAACACATGAGAAGTACTCTGTGAAAGACCAGTCTAGTGTAGTTTGCTTTCCAACAGTGCTCAGATGTACTTGCTTCTGTAAAGTATAAATGCAAGCATTGTGATCCCTCTTCTCTTTGGCAGTCAGCCATTTAGGAAATTTAAGGTGTGTTGGAACTATGTATTTATTCACTTTTGGTAGCTCTACCTGCAACTAGTGTATCTAACCCTCTATTAAATACATATATACTTGGGCTTTCCTCAACAGGTTATGCTCATGTTCTGCGAAAAGATACTTTGTTTTAAACTTACTGACTGATCTGTCTGACCCTGTTTGTTATTCCGGACTCATTTACTCATCAGTTCATCAGCTTGATTTCACTTGCCTCCACTATCTCCTCACTCACTTGTCTCTGATTTCCAAGATGAAATATCTGTGTTTGGAAGCCACTCTATGCCTGTGATCGCTCCCTTTGTCCTCATCAGTACATGGTTCTTCAAAACATGCACTTGAAGTGGAACTGTGGAAATTAAAAGAGCTGCTATGAAGACAGAAGTGCATCATGGACATTTGATCAGCTCTGTATACTAACTACAGATAGACGAGTCCAATATGTTGAAGTAGATGCGGAAGGGCTATAGATTTATATTTGCGCAACACAGACATTTTGACTTTAATAAAATCAGTTAGGTGAGACTACAAGAAAACTGGGGAGGGTCTCTTCATCAGCAAGTGTAGTGACAGGGCAAGGAGTGATGGATTCAAACTTAAAAGGGGGAAATTTAGCCTAGATATGTGGAAGAAATTCTTTCCTGTGAAGGTGGTGAGACAACAAGAGAAGTTGTGGGTGCTCCGTTCCTGGCAGTGGTCGAGGCCAGGTTGGATGGGACTTTGAGCAACCTGGTCCAGTGGGCGATGCCCCTGTCAGTGGCGGGGGAGTTGGAACTAGATGGTCTTCAAGGTCTCTCCCAACCCAAACTATTCTATCATCCTGTGATTTTACGATAATCACCAAGAAGAAGGAAAGTGTTCTCTGTACTCTAATAGACTAATCTGTGTTCCTCACTGACTTCTCCATTTCCAACATACTATAGAGCTGCCTAACCCTGAAAGAAATCCTGCTCCTCCCTCTCAAAGCTAAATTGTGAAGCATAATTTTGTGCAGTGGGTAGAGGAAATAATTAGGGATCTCACTAGTTCCAGCTGTGGTAAGAGACGATGAGTAGGGGAGAACAGTGTTTTCTCTGTAATCTTTAGTTAAATAACTATAAATACTCCTTTGAAATTGTTATGCTCTCTCAGGTTAAACAAGAGGTGCATGACAAATTACATTTTTAATTTAGTATCCATTTCTGTTTGCAAGGATTTCCATTTTCTCAGGTGATTTGAATCTCCTTCCTAGAGAGTACTAATAATGACAAAATAAAATTCAACTGTAACCCAAAAGATTTTGTAAAATTTCAGACTGACAAAATCACTTTCCAGCCTTGAAAACTTTAACTTGATTTTTATCAAAACTAAGTGCTATGGGTTTTTTCAAAACCATATTTTTGTCTCAAGTTACATACTCAGGACATCCAAAAATTTGGTATGATTTTTGGAGTTGTGACAAAATTCTCGAAGTAGTTAAATTTAATCTGATTTCAAGCGAAGTCTTGGAAGATTCACATCTTCAGGCCAAGTGCATTCTGCTGTATGCATGATGTAAAGAAAAAAAAGGACTAACCTGCTGCAGAGGTGGTTGTGATCTGTGCCTGTCGTTAATAGAATTTTGAAGGAACAGAAGCCCCACTTTAAAACCTATGGGGCTAGCAAAATTATCCTACTTGTAGATAGGCAATTAGAACATTAAATAAATTAAATTTAAAACAATTAAATTTTGGGGTCTGCTTAGGTTTTTTTAAATTAATAAATCGATTACCCATTGATATACAATTATCCTAATTGACTTTTCTGAGAGGAGTGACTTTTACCTACTCACTTTTTGGAATGGACAGCATGCATAATTGTGAATTGCCTCATCTTAGTGTTACCATATCTGTATCACCGTGAACAGCTCAAAATAAAAGTTAAAGAACTGTTTGTGCCACTAGGAAGAATGAAAAATTAATTAGTTACTAAACATTTAGAAGATTGCAAATGTGATTTAAAAGCATATCCAGGAAGTGATGAGCTTCCTTTTGTGATTTCAACAGCTCTAAATAGTACTTCAGCTTTCAAATGAAAAGAGAAAAAATATGTATCTTACTTTTCATTATCTGCAGTCATTTGTTTGTCTTTAGTCTGAAATAATAGGTATGACTCTATTATCAGCATTGTTGTTATCAAATTCAGTTATTCCAAATAGACAAATTGCCCAGCTGACAAAGAAGATGGTTTTGCTTAGAGCTACAACAAAAGTTTGACTTTCATCATCTCAGCTCATGTGGTATCCAGATTAATTTTATTATGGAAGAAAAGATTATTCCTTGTGGCCTTTAGATGGATAGGACTCCAGAAAGCAAACACTCTTAATAATGGTTTTGTTTCTGATGCATATTTTCTGTTCTCTTAAGTGTGGCACTATGACATGATGCAATATGTGACTCACCAGAAATACTTTGCTTGTTTTCTCTGTGAACTGTCCCAGACTTCTGTCCCGTGCTGACCCTATAGTACAAAGTGTGTAACCACAATTTTAAAGGATAAATTGTGCCTGGAGAAGTTTTTGTATGAAACTTTGCCCTTATTTCCCGCCTATGAAGTGTAAAGTATCCGATGCAGAGGAGAAAATTCGTAGTTCAAAGTTCTGCCTCAGGAGAAGCCGGCCTTGTGGCAAAACATAGGACATTTCAATGTCCCAGTGATTTATTACTAGAGCAAGTAGAAACATGGCAGACTACAATATCATTTATAATTTAATTACAGATCTCACTGAAACACCTAGTGTCTGACCACACAAATAGTGTGGGACCCTCCCTGTGTATTCCCTCCAAAGAAATGTCCTGTGATACTACTGAGTTTTAGATTTTAATTGACAGTTTTTCTAAGAATTAGTTCAATTATCTTTAGGTTTTGTGTTAGACTTCCAGCACAACCAAACTTTCTGTGCTTCCTTTTCAAGAGGATAGGTCATTTTCCTGTAGTGGTGTAATTCTACAGGCAAAGATAGAGGTCAGAGCTCATCAGAATTTCTATTTTCCTTTATAGGACATCTTGGATAACGAAACAGGAGAAATGTTTGGTAGTCTTGTTTGGGTTTGGGTTCTTTTTAGCAAGTTACTTCTTTTCACTGTACACTAGAAAGGTGTGCACATATTCATTAGTCCCACTGGAGTAACAAGACACTGCAGGAGAAAAAACAGCCTCTAAGATGTGTACAGTACTTCTGTTTTATTGTTGTAGAATCTCTAATTATCTGCATATCTCAAAATGTCATGAAAAATATTGACTGATTAAGATGCACAAGGCCCCTGGGAGATAAATAGGATATCTTTTGTTCTGCAATGGAAATGGAAGTGTGTTGACTTATTCAAGGTCACACAAGGAATTCATGGAAGAGCTGAGAAACTGGGAATTGTGACTCCTGATAAATATCCTGCTCAATCCAAACTCTTCCCCTGGAAAATATTTTTTAAGACTAGTGAAAACTGAAGGAATCCACTACATATACTCAGGGTAGCACAGTATGATTTTGTAGAGGTCGAAGTATGTAATAACTGGAAGCTCTTTTCCACTGGCTTCGAATTGCAAAACATTGAATCTGGAGTTCGAGTGAAGACAGATGTATTCATTTTCACATAGAGGAATAATCTGGAATCTTTCTTGGACACTTCTTATTGGTACTGAGTTTTATCGTTGTTAATATTTTTCCATTTAAACTAACTAGTTATTTGAAATATGTAGATTCCATATTGGAATATGGAATATTTTTCTGCTAAAGACAAGCTGTTATTTATTATTTATGCATATTTAAACATGTTATCCCATTAGATTTTGCCTTCCAGTCTCAAATCAGAATTACCACTCCTTAGAATAAAAATTAATTTCGCATTAATTTGTGAATTACATTCTCTAATACTCCTAGGAAATTTGAATTAGGGCTATATGCTCCAGCTCTTGCTCATTGGGAGCGATTCGGTGGAATTTTTTTCTGAATAAATGGCACAGAATTGAGAATTTAATTTTTTAATTTTCCTCAAAATAAAAACCATCTTCACTGTCCACATAATCCTTACAAGGAGTATGAGTTGAATCTCATTTGGCATTAGTGTAGAGGTGATTTATTAGCAAATCCTGTCTGCTGAGGGCAGCTACAATATCACACTAATTCTAAACAGATTGTTTCAAAGCAAACTGAAGCCAAATTACTTGATGATTCTCACCCACCTTAGTATTTAGCAGTTTTCCATCATCATCTGCTTGTGCCTTAAGACTAAGGAGAAGAAATCTTGAAGCTATGCTGAAACACTAGAACCTAACTCAAAGATGATTCTAGAAAAGTTGGTCAGTGGTCAGCCTGGTCTCTTCTAGCCTGCCCCATCTAACCCCCAGTGACGTGTTCCCTCCACTTCCTGAAGGTAACTGGTAGTGATTGTGGTTTTGTGTGGTGAGTTGAATTGACTCAGTGACCCATCTGACCACAACAAACATTTAATTTCAACCAGGTTAGAGAACTGGTTTCAGTCTCGGTGTGGTCCCACTCTGGAGAGCACAGACACAAGGTACCTAATAAGGCAGGACTATCTCTTTCTGATGGCAGTGTGGCCCAAGGTGGGCTTAATTCAAACGTGAAGATTCACCTCACGGCTTGATAATATACCCTGAATGCTGGGAGCTTAAGAAATGCTGATTAAGAGAGCGCAATAGCTTTTTCTAAACAGATTATTTGTGAAATACAACCTGCACCCACAGAAATTATGGTTCGGATGTTTATGGTCACATTCAATCGTCTCTGATACCCTGCTAGCATGGTCTTATCTTCCAGCCTGTATGCCTGGGAAGATTCCAGCACCTGCTCCTGCTCTGCCATTGTAAGGCACTGATCTTTCATCATTAACAGGAATTTTTGTTTACTCACTGGGGATTTTTTAAAGCAGACCTGCCCTCAGTCCCACAGCCTCTGCGTATGCAAAGAAGCTAAGTCAACAACATTAAACAGAGACGTAACAGGAGAAGGAAAAGGATCATTTTTTGCTGGAGTATGAGTCTCCAGTGAACACTCTCTGTAAACATAATTTTAAAACATCCAGCCTGATGAAGTGCTCATAACGCTGTTTATAAACATTAAGTTTTACTCTTCTGCATAAGGTTCAGACACTAGTAAGTCTCTGCTTTGAGGCAGGATGGAATTTACCTGCAGAAAATGTCTCTTCTGGGACACATGCAAACTGGAGCTCACCTTGCATTTAGGGTTGAATTTGTACCATGGTTTCAAAATTCTGTTTACAATAATTTTAAGTCAGGAAGTCAAAAGAATCACAACGTCAGTAAAAAAAGTATATCTTTTTTTGTATGTTAGCATCCCCTCTTTGGCTGGGATACGGATACAACAAAGGTTGGAAAGACGGGCCTAACTTTTTTTTGGAGTACCTGGTATAAGACTACAAGTTCACACTTAAATACCATGTGCAATCAGGCCCTAAATCTAAAGACTGGGTAATGAGGCCCTGTATCATACATTTTCCTTTGACTCATTCGTTTTGTGCAAGTCAGACCCTCTCTGCCTCAATTTCTCTCTGCAGCATATGGAGTGAACAGTGGCTCTTCCACAGCCTGCCTTTTGCAGCGATCTCAAACCTCCGTGAGAAGGGTCTTGTACGAGCAGAGTATTATTTATTCATAAATGGCTGTGGTTTTATAAATGCAGTAACAGCAACTGTGTTTTGAATATTAGAAAACTTTATTATAACTGTCTGTAATATTTATAATGTTCTAAACTTCCAAGAAATTTTTGCAGTGTGAATGAAGTGATATGCATTTAACACCAAACATTAGCATCCTTTATTATCCCTGTTTCAAACATAACCCTCTTTTCTTCACCTTACACAAAACAGCCCTATTTCCAGTTCCATCACTGCTCTGTTAAGTAATTTGCGAAAAGCTAACAAAGTCTGGCTACATCCTCATAGCGACTGTTTAAACCCATTACTTTCTCTTTTAATCAAATCGCTGTTGTGTCAAAATATACAATTCTCGCCATGAATCTCACTGGCTTGTTACAGTTCACCGGTTGACCTTGAAAATGTTTGCTCTCCTAAGCGTCTTCTCTTCGGCCTCCAGCTAAATTGCTCAAGACCAGGCCTGATCATTTTTCTATACACAGAGATTTCTCATTAACATAAACAGAGCAGCAAGCTTAAGTGCAACAAACAAAAATCAACAGTAGAAGAAGAAAATTCAAGAGAACTCTTGGATGCAGAATGTGGTCTCTGCTATTTAGGGTCTTGTGTATATTAAGTGATTTTTTTAAAAATTCATGCCCTGAATTTTGTATGGGAATAAACCCCCAACCTCAAATAACAATGTACCATCTCTGTAACTGCTTTACTCCCTTGTATTTCTTTCTTAGTTATCTTTACTGTAGAAAATATCTTAAGCCGTTGAAGGGCCAAGAAGGGAGCATGTATATCCTGCAAAAGACACTCACTCATTAGCATCAAAGATTTGTACAGATCTTAAATGAGGAGTTAAGTGCCAGGGTCTATTTTCATTGTTTAATGTATTAAAGTAAATAAAATTGTATCTAAGATGTGGACACACAATTAGTTTTGAGTTATTTATCTGGAGTTTGTATGGTTTAGAAAAACTCCATCTTCTTGGCTGATCCTGTCCTAATGCATTTAACTTCAGCCATCAGCTATGATTAAACACCTGCTGTTGTGGGGAAACAAAGCACACTAATCCAATATGTATTTCTGACATCTTAAATATCACCCAGTCCCCTGACATCAGGCACAGCTTTTCAGCGGGATGGAATTCCAGAGCATATTTTTCTAATTTATGGATGGACAATAAATCAAAATTAAGCCTTGGGCAATGAAATATACATCAGTGCAGAATGAACTGACTGCAAACTAGGGCAGAGAACAGCAGCAGGGAAAAGGGTGCATTAATGGAGTCCTGAGCTGCAAACACTGATGAGAAAATTAAGGAAGTTCCTCTCATATTTTATTACAGAGAGGAAAAATAAAAAGATAGCATAAGCCGAAACTAAGTTTTATAGTCTCCTGAATACCCTGCTCTTGGGGAAATTGTCCCACTGGTCCTGATGCCACCATTTTATAACAGGTCTGCAAAAGGGATTACTTATTAGCTCACCTCTATTCTAATCCATTCAAATGCTGAGAGCTTGAAAATATAATTGGTATGTTAATTTTAGGGGTTTGCATGCTGCATTAGGGGTGCTGTAAAAGGAGTAGGAGGAAAAGTGGAAGAAACCTGAAGAAAAGGCGGGGGGCAAGGGGGTGGAGGAGAGAGAGAGAAGAAAGGTGAAAAAGGATTTGGGAAAAACAAATTTCAGAGGGAAGGTAAGAAAAAGGTATAGACATAATCTGCAGTGAAAACCTGAAAGTGATATATATCCTATATAACTCCTCCTGATCAGTACTACCCCTGAGGTAACAGAAGCTCATTTTTTCAGAAAGTGAAATCCTGGCCCTTACTGAAAACAATTGGGAGTTTTCCTTTCATTTAAATCAACAATGGCTTTATTCCCTAAGCTTGTTAAGCAGCACAGACTTCCTCTTGTCTAGAGAATAAGGTGTTACTTTAATATCTCCTGTGGAGGAGGAACATAGTATTAACTACCAGGAACAGAAAATCTGAAAGACTCTGAACAAATTTTGTGAAACTAAAATACTAGCCTTAGAGATCCACAAAATCTGCATCTTTACTAGGTTCAACCAAGTAGCATCTAAATTACCTTAGAAGTTGCATATAGACGAACCTTTATTCTGATGAGGTACTTAAGTATTTGATGTCATCTGTTAAGTGTTTTAGTTTCTGTTATACCAAGGTCTTCCTGAACAGAACCAACAACCACCTACATCCTAGAAAGGTTTTGCATGTCACCTACAGAGGGAGCTTTCTTCATCTGACATCTTTTGAACATGTTGCACATTAAAAGAATTTCCTTACGTGGTCTCCAGCCAATTGCCTTACCCATTAAGGGGCCCTCAATGAACATGACACTGAGAACACCTGTCGTACCATTTCTAAGGATGTGAGAGGTCCTACTGTGTTCAAAGAAAGTACTTTTGCTTAAAGCTAAACCCAGACCTGGGGTTTATTAGATATGCTCTCAGGGGCTACACCTGGTCGCATAAGTATTTAGCGAGAGGGATTTGCAACATACTTAAATCAGCTGGGCTGAAATGAATGCTAAATACTTGCAGGTCAGATATGTTTCTGAGGTGTGATTAATCTGTGAAGCGCTGTGAGACCCTTGAGCTGAAGGGAGGCCAGCATGGAGCATGTTGCTGTTGCTCTCCACTGGAAGAGTTGGGAGATACTGGAAGAGTTAGAAGTCTCTTAATCCACTGTGTTGCACTACCCCGAGGAACTGTCCAAATGCAGAAATTAACCTTATCACACCTGCTTTGTCAATAGCTATGCAAAGCTACAACTGAAGTAGCAGATTCAGAGATTTTTGTCCGAATTCAGATTGTCACATATTTTCAAAGTCCTTGTCTTTATCATGTCTTGAGCAGTATGAGATTTTTTTCTCCAAACATAAATGACTTTGCACAATTTTTAATTTAGGATGGAATATTTTTACGTTATTCCTTCACTGGCATTTTATATCTATTTATGTGTCCTTCTGGACGCATTTAAGATTAGGCAATGTACAGTCTATGGTTCCGTGAAGTATTTAGGAGTAACTTAAAAAATGTAAACCAGAGAAATAAAACATTGGCTAGCCTTTAAAAATAGTAAACCCATCCCACCTCTTTTCCAGCAGCAGCCAGCTGATGTTAGAATACAACTGCTTAAACATTGTTGTACTCTTACGCCCTAGTTTTGTTTTTCGTATTGTGCACCACCATGTGATGACTCATCAGTCTTGGAGCTATCACATATCTCCTACTTTCAGTAAATGATTCCTCGGAGATTTCAAATTTTTGCATAATACATACTAATAGGAATTATGTCAACAAGCCAAAGATAACTTTTTTGTACAAACCTAAAGGCTTTGTCACCACTTTTATGGATGGAGTTGAGGAGACACGAAGGTTGAATCCTTTTAAGCAAGGAGATAAGTCTCAAGGTTGCCAGCAAATATCTCCAGAATTTTCTTCTAAGAATCTCATGTTATTGAAGAGAATATCATTAATGAGAACCAAAGCTGCTTCACACTACTGTTTGCTCCTTTCCTGTTCACCTGTTCTTTATCAATTAGACCTAAATGTAACAAAAAAGCAAATGTTCAGCTGGCTTTCATCAGCACACCACAAAGTTATTGATTTAACAATGGAGAGAATATAAAGACTGCTTGCTTCTTCTTACACATAAAATACTTATATTAGCTTCAGCAACACTTGGCTTATGATAGAACACCTGTATCTAGCCCTTGGATTCAGCTCTCACCTCCTCTTACGTGTGGAAGGTCCTGCTCCGCCAAGTTTGCCCAGTTTTTCACATCTCTTTTTTACCATTGACAATTCCACATCCCATGGATGTAAACTCAGAAGGAAGGAAAAACAGAAATCAGAGCTGCTCTCTGAAGCACTGGTTCCTTCAGGACAATCACACCTAGAACATTGTCAGACTCCCTTTTCTGACACACAGTACATTTCACAGGACAAAGCCATGCTATTACATAGCCATTGTGTTGCTTCTTCTGAATTCCTCAGAGAGAAAACCTATGCCTGTGGAGGTGAAGCAGAACTCGGCAGGTCATTCCCCAGGTTCTTTGAGTTGCTTTGCTGTGATTTAAAGGCTAATGCCTACAAAATTAGATGTTGAATAACCTTTTGGGTTTTTTTGAATAGTGTCTGGTTGAGCAGGAAAATGGTTGGAAAATTGGATTAGGTTGTTCTTGCCTATTTCTCATTCTCCTGCTGACCTAGTCTTGGGATAAGTTAACTCCCTTTTCTAATTAAAGGTTCCCCCAGATGTCTTCTCCAGGTGAGGTACCGCAAAACCTTCTTAAAGAAAACAACAAGTAACATTTAATATTCCAGTCTGTGTGAACTTAGTTTCTTCTAACTAAACTGCAAGAACATTCTTAGGGCATTTAAAAATAAGCAGAAAGATTAATGAGGTGAATGTACGTACAGGGTTGAACAAGAACAGTGACACAATATTTTTGCTTCTTTATCTTTCAAGAAAGTTGATCATCTCAGGAAAAGATGGCTAAAATAGATTGAGCCAGCTATTGACCATAATAGGAGCTCTATGGTAGTTGGGCCGCATCCTGAACTTGGTGAAAATCTGCATAATCTGCATTGATTTCAACTGCAAATTTGTTATACCAAAAAAAAAAAAAAAATTTAGGTGGTAACGCTATTGAAGTTATATTTTAGCAACTGTATTTAAAAGCCTTAGTTTAGTATGTTATACAAAAATATGGGCCAGTTCTGGATGTTGCAAAAATGCTTTACTACACACATGGTCAGCTTGTGCCATCTCTTTTCATGGCCAGAGAAGGGTAGTCAAAGCAGCAGAAGGTATAACGGAGTAGTTGGACACCAGGAAAGGTGTTTGACAAGGCTGTCACATCTGTTCAATATGTATAGTGAAATAATAATGTGTATTGCTGTTGATGGTTGCCATAGTGGTATTAACATTGGCAGAAGGAGATGTTGTAATCTCAAGTACGCTGATGACATCCTTATTGCTGAGTCTGTGGTTTCTAGCACTAGCAATGCAAGTGGCTGAAGCCAGTGTGGGCTCAGACACTGTGGATGACAGTTGACAGCAGCATTACTGAATGGAAATGAACAGGTTGAGCAAGTAAAGAAGTTCTGTTCCTCAAACCTGACAGAAAAATGGAGTTTGCCACATCTTCATGGCAAGAAGAAAAAAAACCAAAAAAGTTTTGAACGTCCCATTAAATATGTGAAATAATCTGCTTCATATTATAGCGTGCACAAAGAAAAGCTTTTACCATCTGAATTTCATTGGCATGAAATTTAGCTCTGTTAAGAGGAATGGTGCCAAATCTAGGGTCTTGAAGAGATTCACTGTCTTCCTATCAACTTGAGATGATCTTTAGTGGTGTCTGGGTCTTCTGCTGCTACTCTAAATAATGGTGAAGCCAAACTTTTTTAGCAAGTTTACTATCTCTTATGAATATCGAATCAAAATAAGCAGAGACTCAGGGCCTAGGCTTTAACCAGAAAAGATGAAGACCAACATGCACAAATGCAGCTACTGTCAAGTCGAGTTAACTCTGTAGCAATGATGACAATCTCAGCCTGAGGAGAGCATGACAACTGATTGAAGGGAGGTAGGGTCTGCTTCCCAAATGTCTGTGTCCTTCAGAATTACTTATTCTGAATGTTTGAATATTCTGACAGGCAGATTGTGACGGAGGAAACTGAGATTTGCCAGGGTAAACAGCAACTTGAACATATATAGAAAAAAATCCAGAGCAATGCGTTGACAACAGATTTATTGAGTAGTTTTTGCAGCTGAAAATTACTAGTGAAGTGTTGCATTTCAATGGCTGTTTCTTCATATATTTTGATAAAACACATTGAAATGTGAGTTCATGCATTTATTATTATAAAGTGCAGAAGGCCTGCTAATGGTTCACATTGTGTGATGAGTTGTACAAATGGACAATACCAGTTCATAATCACGAGAAAAAATAAACACATGACAGAATAATTGAGAGTGTAGTTAACAGATTTGATTTGAAGGGGAATTTTAATGGTGTTTAAAGTTAGATTTCTTTTGAAACAATCTAGTTAATTTAGAGCTTGTTGGGACATTTGAAAAACTTTATGCTTGTCTTATGTTCATGAATTAGCTTCTTGGACTTCATCATTATTATCACAAGAATTGTTCACTATTTTCCTTTTTCTTCTCGCTTTATTAGAAAAGAGGCTACAAATGGCCAAAATTATTGTGCATATGGTCGCTTGGTGCCACAATATAAACAACCAAGATGTAAGAACTAGAGCTGGGTTCAGTAGACAAGTGTTATTTCTTTGATATTGCATGAAACGATACATGCTCTCTGTGTTTAAGAAGATGCCTCTGCGATTGCCATGAGATGAGTAATTACACTGAGATGTTTGCCAATGTATCAGCATTAGCTTAGTCTTCCATATTTCAGGAAACAGCTGCTCTGAAGACCCCACTGAAAATTTTTTTAGTGTAAGCTGGTTAGTTCCTAGTTTAGCCTGAAATCCATGGTGACTTTTGTTTTGTGTATTCTTCCTCAAGTAATGAGAGTAAAGCCTGGCTGCACAAAATTTCAAACATATAGAACTGTTGGAGCTATAACAAATGTAAAGGCAGAAGCAGACATATCTCCAGATCAAACCTTAGATTGTTCTTATTATTAGAATACCATTTTCATTATGAATTTATACATGATGAATTTTACAGGAATTTAGATAAAATTTATATACGGTCTAAGGTAGAACTGCACTTATTTTGAAGGAAAATTAGCTATATGATCTAAAATGAGGGTGGGCAGGCTTTTTAACTGCAAAGAGGCTTATAATTTGCCTAGGTAGACACACTTCTCTAACAGGTGCATAATTGCCTTTACATTTTTTAATCTGGAGTTTTTGTCTAAGGACCCTAATTCTGGTGTAGCTGGAATAGTTCCTGTGTCTGCACAATCCACCTTGCAGCTTGTATATCAGCTCCTGATTTTCTGTGAATTACAACCTGCCATATCAAGGGAAATTAAAACCTGTGCCTGTTTCCCTTGCAAAACCAGACTGTAAACAATGGAGATTCAGCAGATCCTCCATGTGAAGCTGAACTAATCTTGCAGCACAGCACAAGCTTGAAAGAGAGGAGACGCTTGACAGCAAGGAACTCAACAGCCATCCCAAGGTCAATCATAAAGAGCAACTCTCAGAAATTACATTTGTGTAAATGATGAGAATGAAAAAATGACAAGAATGAAAAAATGACGAGAGTGAAAAAATGACAAGAAACAAAAAATACTTTGTGCTCAGGTAAATTTAACCCACATTTCTAGGTTTATTGCTTGGTTTGTTTTAAACTTCACTAGTTCTTCCCTTCTTGTTTGATATTTCATTGAACTGTATTGGCACAACATCTGGGAGGGCAAACTGTGACATTGGAGGTGGGGACAAGTAGCCAGTGGCAGGAGAAGATGCCACTTCTTAATCTACCATCGTTGCTAAAGCAATGTTGGAGAAGAGGAGAAATCACAGCCTCTTCAGGGCATGAAATAATGCACTTCCACGTGTAGACACAGCAGGATGCAATCATCTGAAGTGGTATCAGGATGTGACAGTACCTGCACAAAAGCCATGCCAGCCATATGACTTCTGAACAGATCAAAAGAGTTACTCCTGGCTCAGATACAAGGTTCCTGATTATACTTTTGCAGTGTGATAAGCAGTGTAATCATGCTTGGAGCTCAGCCTCAGTGCTAGGCATGCTTCTGAAAACTTCACTGGAAATTCCTTTCTCCGAGAACTGTTACCTTCAAATAAAGAAACACATTATGTGGGAGACAGTAGTGGTGTGTCCTCTGGCTCATGTCTGTAGAGGAGATCAGGACTGCAAAATATTTATAGATTAGAATATGAAATCCATTTTTTTGATTGCACTCTACCAGGGTTGTTCTGCTGGAAACCATACTGCATGCAAAATCATAAGTAAACAGAAAACTCTCTGCAACAGGGAGGGAACATGGGGATTTCCCAGTGTTATAAGAGCAGATATTTAGATAGGTGTACAGGTACTAAAGAGATGAACATCAATTTAGCTGGGTGCTTGACTCCCATTATTAAGTATTTCATTTCAAAATACAACATTTCATTAAGGGATACCAAGTGTATTGAATCAAATCCTTACAATTTTTCCTTTTTCTAGAGAAATTTGACCACTGTATTTCAAAATTGTCCTTCAACAGCCAAAGTAGACTTCATATTATTTATGATTTTACTATATATTTCTGATTTCATTTCTGTGAATTCGATTGAGATAGATTTGTGGGGATAAAGCTCTTTCAGCACATAGAAAAACAGAGGAGATCTAATACAATACTACATGAAGCACTACAAGTACTTCAGTCATCCTAGTAATAAATTAAATCAGAAATCTACCTCTTATTTAACAGTGAGAAGATTTGGGTTTTGTGTCTGAGTTCTGTGGAAACATTTGTCTGAATGCAGTGCAATCAGAAAAGAAGTGTATTTTAAAACATCAAGGAAAGTAATTTTATGTGCAAGGAGTAATGAATTTATAAAATTAAATTGACTTGAACTAAGAAGCAAGTGAAGGGTTACTTTGGAGGTTTGGTCTTGTATGTGTCCTTTTTAGATTAGAAAAGAAAGAATACTGCAAGATTTGTACTAATTTGTTAGATTTGGTGATGTATTGAAGATTTATTATATTTTCAGTGAAGTAAGACAAAATGATCCTCTGCAATATGGGCTGGAATAGAGAAAATGATAAGGAAATAATTGATTCTTCATAAGTAGACAAATGAGTGTGTTCATATTTTGTGTGTTCATTACTTACAACATTTACACATTTATGAGTAAGTATGGCAGATCTGTTCACACACATTGATTAGCTACATGTTCACTCAGTAACTCTTTCTGTCATACTTACCTGTACTGCACTTTCATCTGCCACATAAATAACCACAGAAATGTTCATACTTTCCATCCTGAGCAGTGAGTTTAGGGTCTCTGAGAGGCATCAGGCAGATGGCACCACAAGCAGGTATCTTTTGCATGTGCACAGAAGAAAAATGGCATGGAGTGTGTTATTCGTGCTACTGCTTCACTGCTGTTCTCTCTGAGACTGCCAGGCTTCCTTGTGCTGCTAATTGTTCTGATGAAAATGGGAACTATCTACATGAAGCTGAAGGGTTAATCAAATTCTTCTTCTACTTCTGGACTGCAAATGTACACAATGCCCACAAGACTCGAGATGAGCTTTTGCTTGTTCACATGTGTCTTTACTCACATGCATAAAATTTTCTCATGTAGGGAATTTCTCATGTTTTGAATAAAATTTACTGAGTTACTGGATTTTTACACGGCTCATTTATAACTCTCTAATGTTTTATGTGTCATCTCTTCACAACCCCATCACTCCTTGTGTTGTAAGATGTGCTGGAAAGTTGGTGAATGCCAGTATTTGGATGGGCTATTCCATGATGGAAGACAAGCCAAACATGAGGGTGGCCCCAACATAGGCAGCATGTTGTGTCACCAGGCACCGTCTCAACATTCTCAAGCAAGGCTGAGCTGTTTGGCATTTTTGGACAAAGTGAGGCAGTATGATAACTCTGGGGTCCTGCCAGGGACATCTGGAAACAGGACCAGGTAACATAAAGTTTTTGTGGACCCTGTTGAACAGAGCTCACCCTGCTACAGACAGGGTTTTGTGGGGTTTTTACAAAAATGGAAAGTTTGTGCTGCAAAGATTTTTCTGTGGATGTATTGGCTGGATATCTGTACTCTGATTATCCATGGTTGTGACCGAAAATAGCAACATTTTGCTATGAATCAAATCTGTGAATAACAACAGAAGTTTTTCCATGCGTACTCATGACACCTGAATCAAGAGTTTTTCCCTCCCTATATATTCTCTTACTACATTTTGAACCAAGCTGGTAGCAAACCTCCCAGGGCCTTGAGCATTACAAGAGTGAGCCTTAAGAGGACTGCTGCACTTTGCACATCATATCTAAAGTCATTTATGTTGAAAGGATCTGTAGAGATATATTTTTGTATTAGACACTAGATTTAGTGCCGCTATCATTTCTCCTCAATAGAACAATTTTATTCTTTTGCAATCAAAGTCATCAGTTTAAGTTCATCTGAAAAAACAGACATTAGCATATTCATTACCAAGATGATTTAACTATATCTTAAAACACAGTAGTAAATTAGATTCACATATTAAGGATTTTTCTCTCCCACTTACCAATATTTGTAATCACAGAACTGTGCTTTCCTCAGCAATGGCTGTAGAAGCCATTCTGCTTTCTTAGCTGGCCCAAGAAAGTTTTTATTTAAACCATTCTCTTAAAACAGTGCTATTTTTGTGCTGTTGTGGTGCCTTTTAGCAGAGGCCTTGAATATAACCAGTATGCCTGTGTTCTGCATAAATGGAGGGCTGCAAACAGCCCCCCCACTTCAGCATGTGAAATGTAGCAAATGCAGACATTGAGTAATTACACTACATAATATAGCAGCTTTGTAAGCGGCAGTGTTTTGGAATATTCTTATAAAAAGGTAAGGTTCTTTCTCTTGCAGAGAAGTCCTGACTTGCTACAACCCGTTTTACGGTTGTCCTCTTTATACTCCACCATTCCTTCTTCCCCAAAGCGCGTTCTCTCTCTTACTGAGAACTGAACTGGTCCAGTGACTTGAAGGTCCATTTCCAGGAAGAACTTCTAATCCATTTTAATGGAAGCTGTGTGTTTCAATCCCCTGGACTACTCTGATAATCTCAGCTGCACAAGTGGTGCTGATGATACAATTTTCTGCTGAATCAGAGTGTAATGGAAATCCATGCGTGTTGTTAGGGGAAGTCCTGTCTGCAGAAGAGCATAAAGCCAAGGCCCGCTAGCTTGCATTCATCACTTCTGCAGGCAGAAAGGGAGGAAAGACTTATTTGTTGGGAAGATTGGGTTAAAGTGTGTGGGTGTCAGCTGCAGGATCTTAAAAACTGTAACGTGTACATTTGCTCCCTACAGTCTACAACTTCATCTGGGCATTGGTGGTGACTTCTAGCTGTGAATGGCTAAGAGGTGTCAGGGAGGACTCTCCTTCTGAAGGAAACAAATATAACACTGTAATACACACATTGCACAACAGCCAGGAGCAAGGTGATCTCCAGAAAGTATTTTGTTTTCCTTCTGGGACAAAAGGTGTTATTAAAAGTGTAAGATATTAATACCAAAATTACATTCATTTTATATCAATGTCACTATATTATTGGAAATCAATATCCACATACTTCAGCAACTTCTGTTTGTGACAATTTATTAAGCATAAATAAAGAAGTGTCCCTTCAGGCTGCAAGAAGTACAATGTAGCAGAGTATACTGCAGATTTGTTCTTTTTCTTCTCCCTACAATGTGCAAGGAACTGTGAGATTAGAAAAGGTTGGCCCTGTTAAGAACTCACACATGCTGGAGGGGGTGTCTTTTCAAGGCACTTTCTCTGAGGGAAAAAAAAAGCTATTTAAATATTGCATTGATAACATTTAAAATGATCTTTCATCATTTCTATCCCAGAGAATGATAGCGATACTATAGCAAGTGACAGAAATAACCTTTTAATAAAAGTGAATTTTTATAGTAGGACTGGATAGCTCAGGATATTAGTAATGGAACATAGAACCTCTCCCTTCTAGCTCATCCGTTCATGTCTGTCCCTGCCTGGTAAAGACCCAAAATTATTATCGTCAGATGGCTGCTTGGGGGCCCAGAGGAAACGAGTTGGTGGTCTTGGTCCAGTCACTGGCACTAATTGCCATCCTTGCTGACAGTCTTGTTAGACAGGCGTGGAAGCAGCCCTGCCTTAATGAACTATTACACAGGTTTTCTATTATACCCCTACATCCAGGCACCTGAATGCTTTACAGATATTAGTCATATTGTCCTCACAACACCACTAGTCAGCAGGGACATATTTACCCCTATCTGCAGATGGGGAAGCAGAGGTATGGAGCAGCTGTACTTAGTCATGCGGGAAGCTGGAGACAAAGGTGAGCGCCAGGTCCCTCTGTCCCGATTCAACCCTAGCTGCAATGCCATCTCCCAGCTCGTCTGAGCTGCAGCAAGGGTTCCACCAAACAAGAGCTGGTGCATGATGGAGAATGGGTACCGCAGCTTACTGTATCCCGTGTAACATGGGCTCAACATTTCTGAGCATTTGCACTAGTGCATGGTGCACTAGGGAATGTGCTGCTGCAGAGAAGTGTTGCAGGGGCCATGCATTATTACAGGAGATGTATTTTCAACAACGTGGGGAACAAACTTGCCCACTTCTAAAAACAATAGACCCACAGACTGCATTTCTGTGAATCAGATGGTTTGTGACTGATGAGGCTTTTTTCCCAGTTTGGCATAATAAGCAATTTACTTCCTCACTGATACGGTTATTGTCACAGCTTTTGCACTAGTGTTTGATAGCATTGATTAGTTTGTGCTATGCTAATTTTTAGCACAGGGAGGGAATTGATTTACTTCAAGCTTAGTATATTTTAGCACTGAAGTGGAAATAATTCCATTGAAAATATGGAAAATGAGCAGTCACCTTAACAATTGAATAAATGACTTGACATTTGTGAGGCTAAAGTATTCGATAGATAAGAAGATTTTCATATTAAAAATAAATCATTGGCCTACCTATTATTTAGCTAGGCTTGGAATCATGAATAAAGGGTTTCCCACAGAAAGAGAGAGAAGATTATTGATTGCGCCTCCATATTAAAAAAATTAAATCGGTGGCATTTCCTGGTTCCATATGGGAAAAAGTCAGTGCATTTAGGTTATGGTCAGAATAACTCAATAATTTTTAAAGCAGTTCTTCTATCACAAGGTCATAGACGGTGTGATTTCCTGTGTCTTCTGCAGATACCAGGTAGAAAATCTTTAATAAGGATTCCTTGTATGAATTATTCACAACTCAGAAGTGTGCTCCATATTCAACTAAGTTAAAAGGAAGCAAAGCATATTCTGCATCAAAGAACTTGCATGAAGCAGGAGGAAAATAACAGAAGAGTGGAATCTTTCTGGGGGAAAAAAATGGTTACAGCAGTAAAACTGCTAGCAAAGGCTGCTGTCATGTCTAGCGGAACTAAACATACCATGGAATAAATATTACATTACCATTCTTACAAAACTGAGCACACAAAATGCTCTAAAAATATCTGAAGGAGCTTGTCTTTCCAGTATGAATTTGTTTCACTTTTTATGATTGCTTTACTGCTTAACATATTTAGTCTGTAGGGATCCACATCGTAGAGGGCAATAAGAAGCAATAGCTTGTTCTGGCTCCAGTTAACTCACTCACAGCATCACAGAAGAAAAGAAAACAGGGACGAGGACTCTAGTCTCAGCTCCACCTATGGCATTAGGTCATATACTGTGAAACAGAGATCATGTATCCCCTTATATGACCAAGGGCATTATAAGTATGATACTCGCTTTCCGGGTATGCAAAAAAAGGTCTGATTAGAAGCAACAATCAGATTTTATGATTGAACCCAAGCTCGGTGGGAACTTTCTTAGGAACAGATAGAGTGCTTTTGGTATGTTTTTTTACTCTGAAGAATTAGGTCTCCAGTTTTAAAAAATTGGGCCTCCAAAATTACCTCATGTCTTGCTTTCAACCTCAGTGGCACATATCCTTATCTATAACTTGCAAGCAAGAACCCTTCCTCACCCCACGGGGATCTTGTGAAGATAAATTAATCTGTGTTTGTAAATCTCAAAGAAAATAATACAGGAGCATTGTATAAGAAGCTCAGAAGTGATTTAATAATAGTGTTTTCATGCTGCATTTGAATGGTGTATAGTAAATAATAAAGTCACAGACTGAATTATGAGAATAAAAGAAATAATGAACACTGAATGAGACCTGGTTGCTGTAGAAATAAGTATGTAATTTTGTAATTAGTATCTATCATAATGTATTCCTATAAAGGAGATAGATTGAATTTACAGAGGAACCTTTTGTTGTAGAATTTTCAGTCACGACCATATGGCCTGAACATGCTTTTTACATAAGGGAAGTTCTGAGATACATTTTTCTTCCAAACCACAATAACAGTAAGAATGTGGAAGAGCTACTTAAATGTGCCCAAGAGTCTCCTGACCAGTTAGAATTAGACATGCTGCAGCTTTAAGTTTCTTTTTGCATCTTTTTCCTAAAGCCTCATCATGCGGGGTTGTGGTGGGGGTGCAATGTCTAAAAATACAGCTGTCATAGATATGAGTTCCTCGAAGACAGCAAGACAGCTGAGATGTCTTCTGTGGGCTCAGGGTCCTGTGAAGGTTTACCTTCCATAAGGCTCACTTACCTGAGAGCAACTACTGGAAATAGATTCCTGTTGATGTAAGCCGCAGTTAGATGCCAAATCAGGGGAGAGGTCTGTGCTTCTCAAATGTCTGAAAAGTCAGCCACATAGAAAGTGTTGGGGCTCCATTCTAGCTGGATTCAGTTTGTGGTCTTGGGGAAGGAGAACAGAAAATTGTATTTCTCGCACCAACAACTGAATTACTTCTGCTCAGTTAACTACTTGAAATTCTTGTGCTCTTGTTGTAGTGAGAGTTGAAAGAGCAGCTGGAACCTCTGTCAGTTGATATGAACATGTCTCTGAATGGCAATTTAAATAATGACCTGGTAGGGTTTCTTTCAATTGGTCTTGTTTTAACATAGCATCGAAAACAAGTTTGTGGTATCTCTTCGGTTTTGGAGGTGGACACGTTTTTAACAGAGGTTAATCCTTGAACGTTATTGCAGCTGCCTGATAAAGCCCTTTGAACGGAAAAAAAATTCTCATGTGGCCAGTCTGCCTGGATTGTCTGAAGTTGCCAGTTGCTTCCAGAGCAGGCAAAACACATATTAAAATTTTCTGGAATAGAAACGAGTAAGAAGCCAGTTGTGAGGTTTGTCCAGTTTACGTTGTCTGCTGGCGAGTTTGGTTGGTTTTCTCTGTTCCACCATCTCTTCCACTTTCCCCTCAAGGTCTTTTTGCTGGTATAAGAGGTAGAACAAATTGTCTGCAAGAAATGCAGGAATAATTCCATTTGACATATAAAATGGACTAATTTTCAGAAAGTGCTGAATATCTACCCTTTTAAATTTGGGTTCCTTCCAAATGTTAAGTAGCCAGAATTACTAGACACTTTGAAAAATTGCACTTAAAATACTAATATCATTAGGGCTATGGCAGATGAGTAATCCAGCTGCGATTTTTTAAACATTGGAGATAAACTAGTACAAATGTAGTAAAGTGTCTTCAAAATGTAGATAAATAGTTTTGCAATATGCTATGTATCTTCTCTCAGATATGTAAGAGTATGTTGTTGTTTATCCTGTCAAGTTTAGTAAGTCCATATTAAAGGATGTCTTGTTGCTTCTTTTACATTATAAATCCCTAAAAATATAAGATATGAACTGATGTAACCTTGCCCTAGAAATATGAACAGTAACATCATATCACATAGGGAAAATGTAGTTGAAAACAAGATGTGGTAGCATAAAGAAGGAAATAAGGAGCATGCAGAATAACCAGGTCAAAGGAACAGGATACTAAATTTGAAGTGGGTACCAGTTTGTGCCTCCAGCATGGGATAGAGAGTACAGGAATACTATACTCTGTTTCAAACAGCTGTCAAAAGGATATTTAGTAAAAGGCAACATACAGCATAGGAGAACAAAAATCACACATATTTATTAAATATTTGAAAGATGATTCCTGGCCAAAAGGAAACACCATAAAGTATATAAAGTTCTGCGGGCATTAATTATTTTGGAACTGTTTGAATTAGACTTGTGTTGAAGAAGACGCAATATTAATCTAAAATAAGAGTCTTTTACGTGATGCAGAGACAGAGAGGGCCTCTGTTACATGGAGAGTAAAGGATACACATTGAATAATACACCTATAACATGAACAACCACAGAGTGCTGTAGAAGAGCTGTAGAACTGTAAAACAACTGTAACAATACCCATAGAGATAATAGAAAGTTGCTGCATTGAATTTTAACTTTTCTATATTATCTGCTTTCTTTTATTTTTTATGATCTCTTTACTTTTTGAGAAACTGTGTAAAGTGTTCCTTCTTAAACAGAGCATGATCAGGTTTAGGTGAGGAGAAGAGTGCTGTATGGAGCCACTGCTAATCCAGAGAAGTGAATACTTTGATAGCAGGTGATTATTCACCTCTTGCTCTCTGAGTAGTCCAATCATTAAAAAAAAAAGTTTTCACATTTTAGTTTCACTAGTTACAGACCTAATGCCCCTCTCTTGGGTCACATAATGAGAATTAGAGGCATATTTCTTACTGCAGTGTTAAGAGACCATTTTCTGGCAGCTAATTAATGCTCCATCCTTACCTAGACTCAAAGGAATTTCAGTCTTCTTATTTCTTAAAGAATTTTTTTTTAATAAGGGAAGGCTTTTTCAGCTGGAAGTTATATCCTTGATATTTTAGATATTATTGTTTCTTCTAACAGTATTTCAGATTTCTTTCTAATCCAAAGAATCTTGTTTTTGATGTAAAATATTTTAATTACATTTCTGAATCTCTGTGGTTTGTCTAATTCTCTAAATCAAAACACACAGCAATATTCTTGTGTGGGGTTTTTTTTGAAAATCATTTTTTTTTCAGCAGTAGCAGATCAGATGATATATGTAAAAAAAAGATGAACAAAGGGAAAAAATCTGCATAGCAGTGGAAATTGTTTGAACTAGCTGTGTTTGAGAAGACAGTAGATAAGACTGTGTGTGACACTTTATGTAAAACCCAAGTGACATCCGCAGGACTTGAGAGGAGGATAGTCTCTAACTTCACTTAAGTTGGTTTTATTTAAATCACACATATTTGTTTTCCTCTCAGAGTAAAAATACTTCCTAACTCTTTATGTTTGCCTTTTTGGGGGTGGGAAAAAAAAAGCCATGCTAAGGCATAGTAATAAACTGCAAAGACGGTACAGACCATACTGCTTCCACATGCCTTATGCTCTTTTGTGTAGGAGAACATGCTTACAAAGAAAAAAATGGTGGCCTAGAGAAATCGATGACATTGGAGTGAAAAACACACATGGAAAGTCTTTGTATGGCTTGCAGTGGGACAGTGGAGTAGTAGGATCTCTCAATTGCCAACAGGACAGAGGAAGTATCTCCCATTGTGGAGAGAGTCCTGAACTCAGCAGGGTCTGAAAGTTTCTGGGGTTTTTTTGACAAAGAATGTCTCAATCCACTGATAAGTACCACCTTTCCTCTTGCAAGGTACTGCAGAGTATTTCACTGAGTTTGTATCAGCATGCTTAAATTCTTATTTGAAAAAGAAAAATACAATTTGGCACACCACCCTTAACTGTTGCTCTTTTCTTAGCTAGGGAATTCGGTCTGTCAGTGCCTTTATATCAAGATGAGGCTATAACCATCAGCTTCGTCAGATGTGACTCCTCAGAGGACTCAGAGGAGCAGCCATTCTTTAAGAAATTTTACTTTCAGGTAACCGATATTACCTGAGTAGGAGCCTTGGACCAGATGATCCAGAGGTCACTTCCAACCTCAGCCACTGGGTTTGTGACTCTGTGGCTAGGAAAATGGTAACAACTGCGGCAGCACAACCTCACTGAGGGGTGCAGAGGTGGGAACTAGGGCGCCTCGAGCACTGATTTAGGTCTTGACAACAGCATGTATTACGCCTTTGGGAAAGTAGTGTTGCACCTTTATTGGACTTACCAGTATCAACCATCGTGGATACTTTTACATGACCTGCCTGACCACTATGTTTTGTGGATTAATTAGCTAATATTTCTTCAGTGATTTACTTATGTAAATTCCATTTAAATGCTAAATAGACATTATCTCTGAATCTGGCTGCTAGTGCACACATCACTACAGTAAGCACCACTTTCTTTCTCAGTGTACAAAGGTTGAATTGCCCAAGGATGGACCTTGTCACCACTGCAAGGCAGCAACTGATAGTCTTCAGTGGTTTTTTTCAGTAGTCTTCAAGGATTTGTATCAAGGGATGTAAATCCTTTCTAACACCAGCACTTTATCTAAAACTGACAGCGACATTTTTTAGTATGATTCCTAGTTTCAAAATAGAAAGGCTTTTCTTCCTGTATTCTTATTTTCCAGTTCATCAATATAACAGAATTTATAAAATTACATGCCTTGTTTTTTGTTACGCTTTTTTTTATAACAGTAATTATGGCATCCACCTTTGTGGTGTGTGTCAGCATGACATCAGCATGATGTCTGAACCACCTTCTCAGCTAAGGGTTATCTGAAGTGATGTACACAGCTCCAACTTACCTGTTTTTCTCCATCAGCCACTGTGAAAACAAGCAGGTTAGAAGCAGCAGATCTCTAAAACTTGCACCATTTAGAGAGAAAAGACCTGGCTGAAAACAAATGGTTTATGTTTTCAGCCAGAAATAAATAAGGCATGGACTATGGCTCTCTCATCTATGAGTGAGTTTTATTAAAGAGTTAGAGCAAGCTCCAGTTTACAAGATATTCAGAACCATATGTATGCATTAATTAAAGGAATGTGGAGGAGGAGGAGGGGATCTGAGAAAATAACAAAGCAGCAGTGTATGCGTGCAATGATTTTTCATTCTGTTTCGCTTCAGCTCTGCCCCTGCAACAGAGGATCTAATCAATCTGCCGGCTATTAAGTTTGTTAATTGATAATGCATACTAATTAGGCTGTGCGCAGTTACTTAAGAGACTTTGCTAAGGTGATTGTAGGCACAAGTCCAAATGGAGTTTAAAGTATTCTGTGTGAGGTTAAAACCCATCAACCAGAATAGATGGATTTTATATTATAACAGAAGGCACAATATACCCATAAGTATTTAATGTATTGCACAGTTATCCATTGTTACATATCCTAAGTCTACGGAACAATTAAAAATATAAAAATAACCTGTAAAAAAATGTAACGAAATAAGGTGTGTGTATGAATATGCAGAGATAGTAGAGATGAAGGGAAGCTGAAACAGAACCAGTCTTAAAATAAATATTCATACTAATTTTCACACTTACGTCCAGGAAAAATAGTATGTAGTTCTGCTGCAAGGGAGGAGCAAGCATACCAAGAACTCAGCCTAATCTAGCTTTACAAACTTTGACAATAAGCCACATAAAATTGACATGCCTTTCTGCCCCCATCCAATAGGGCAGTAAACCAGTAGTTACAGAGTAGCAACAAAAACATGCCAACTAGATATTTGTAATACACAAAGAAAATTAGAGCTATTATTTATATCATTACTATATCATTATGAACCTAAGAGTCTCCATGCCATTTCCAGTGACTCTTTTTGAGGTGATCCTGACCTTAAAGTGGTAATTTTTTACATATTAATAGTCTTGGTCTTTTTTCCCCCCTTCTTCTTCTTCTTTTCTATGCATCATATAAAATGAAAGTTCTTTGCAATATAAATTTGGAGTTGGCAGGCGCTAGTGATGGGGGTAGTGGGCATTTAATTAGTGAATGAATTGTATTCTCATGATGCGGTCATTGGACCTAAAATCCAAGCTACAGTGCTTTATTTAACTATATGAAAATGACTGGGTGACACTATTTAGTATGTAGGAAACTATTTTTTAGTGTCTGAGTACTCAGAACCCAAAAGAAA
>VZTF01009557.1:101626-121833 GCA_013397755.1 Cnemophilus loriae | reverse complement strand
AAAAAAAAAAAAAAAAACAGCTCAAGAGAGAGCTGACTTCATGTCTTGCAACCTTGATGAAGGAGATTTATTGCAATGAGATACGTCATATTGAAAGAAGAACTATTGCAGTAGAGATATTTTTATTATCTGCATGTAGTCAATGGATATAGTTGGAGTGACATATGTTGGAGGATATATGCAGCAATAAAAAAGTTTTCATAGCTACAAATTTGTACAGCCTTAAGGGTGAATTGTATATGTTACAATTATCTGGTTTGCATGCAAAGGTTGTGTATTATGTTGAGGGTTATGGGGAAATTACTTTTTATTTGTTTCCTATCAGCCAGTGGCTTCAATCTGTGTGTAGTACAAATCTGGGGAGACATAAGGACACTCATCCAAATGGCTGAGCTGTGACCAAGAGGTGCCATGCACAAAGCTAGGGAAAGATGGTGTTCTCTAGCTTTATGAAAAAATGCCCCAAAAACTGTCAGTAGGCTTTGTGACACGAGCAATGCAGCCTTCACAGTGAGAAATATAAACACAACTTATAACAAGCTTTCTTGAAGTTTTCTTCCTCTGAGAGTTCCGTAGGAGATGTAGTATCACCTATCCCTTTCAGTGCTTCGCTTAACGGTCTGTAATGAATGAGTAAATAAGAGGAGATGAGCTTAAAAGGCAATCAAAGTAGCAGGGAATTGCCAGCACGAATGAGTGATTCTCACTAGACTAGTACATCTCAAGTAGGATACAAAGAAGATAATTTTACTAGTGAGTTTGATAGCTGGACTGTGGAAATTCTTACATATTGACACTGGAGACAATAAGATCTGAATTTTTGTCCCCAACACCAACACTTTTCTGAGGCACATCCATTGGGCATTATGTCACTGTAAGGTCTCCTTCTCCTTGATGGGGAAATAAGGGCACATCCAGAAAGAAGTTCTGGTCAAGCAAGATCAGGATTGCCCTCTGGAGGCTCTTGTTGCTCTACAGACCTCAACATGTTCCAAGAAAGGATGAGGTTCCTAATGCACTGAAACATGTCTGTACAAGAAGGTTGGATGCATTGGACTGAAGATTTTTGGATATTTCCATAGAGCGAGATGTTTCAGGGGGAATAGCTTCATCCATCCATCCATCCATCCATCCATCTATCTATCTATCTGTCTATCTATCTATCTCTATCTATTGTAAATGTAAGACAAGTTACACCACTGGTCATTCCTTGTATTTTGTCCTCTCATGTCAGCAACAAATACATGTTCTGAAGAAGCTTATCTTAACACCAGCAATAAGCTGATCACTGGTAATTATGAAAGACGCTAGATGGATAACTGTTTGATTAATACTGAAGGGGAGCTTAGAGTGAGGTACAACATGGGTTCTCATATTTAGATGTGTGGTTGAAACAATAAAGAGAGTTCACTCAGCCATTGAACAGTCTCCTTTAAGGCTGTCCTCTGGACGAAATGAAAGTACAGAGCAGGTTAAAAAATAGGTTAAATCATGCTATGCCTGTTCAAGAGAACTGCCACTTCCAGGAATATTGCACCTGCATTATTGAAGAGAGTTCTGCTCTGACGTCTTTCTTTAGTGCCCATCAGTGAGATTTTAGCCCATAATGTCAACTAAAACGAAGTAAATAGTAGGAAAAATGTTCTGCAAATATTTGCTCGAAGTGGAAAGTGGATTTCAATTAGACCATGTTTGCAATGCTTTCACGTTTGCTTTCCAGGAACACTTGAGTGCTCAAGCTTTATTAGTATGAATAACTCATGAAAAAGTGAATGCTAGCTCAAATATTCACCAAAAGCAGATTTTGAAGAGAAAATTCACTGGAGAACTGTGTGACTAATTTTGAATAAGAAGTACTGCTGAGAATTTTACAATGTTACTATCTCTTTGTAGACAGCTTACAAAGAGAAATAAAGGTAGTATCTGCAAATAATTTTCAGCAAATGTTCACCCAGGTCTAATGTAAAAAACCTCCCAGTGATGTTGTAATTTCTGTAAGGCCAATATTCATTGTTTCTTGTTTCTTATGAGATAAAATTCTTAGCTTGTCATCTAGGGCATGCCTCATAGAGGTTCAAGCACTTAGGATTCCCATGAACTTAAATAAAATTTGAGGTTGCTTGGTACCCTCAGGACTGGATCACTAATTCTTGCTACTCTATGTATCTCCTTCTATACTTATTACAGGTTTCACTTTTAGAAAATTGTGCCTACTCTCCCACTTGAGTCATCTTAGAAATATTTTTCTTGATGATCTGGGTGAAATGAACAGCATTTAACTATGTTTGTCAATGCACCTATTTTTTACCTTGTGCACTCTATTACTATATTCTATAGAATTGTATTTAAGATTAAAAAAGACTGCAGGAAATTTGCTGGATTGCGGTTTCATAAATTGGTATGGGTTGGTGTTTTTATTTCAGTGGCACTCCTAAGAGTTCAAGAGACTGATATAAGCAAGAGTATCCTTCTCTGATTTCAATTAGAATACAGATCTTACAGCTAAGGACAGAGAATTTAGAAAGGAAAACAGTGCCACAAAATAAGTAATATTAATTGTAATTCTAGTCTACCAGGAAACAAACCATATCTGAAAAAGAGTTTTTCAAATTCCCCCTTTCCAATTTGACTGCTTCCTTTCACACTTTCACTCCCTTTCTGAGTCTTCCTCTCGTCTTTCATGAGGGGAAAAGGAACATGACAGCCATCTTCTACTGCTCTTTTTGTTGTAGATGACAAGATATCTTTTTGGACATCATGCTTCCCTTACTATATACAAAGCCAGAAGCAGAAGCAAAACAAAACAAAACAAAACAAAAAAAGAGATAAAAATATTTTGCCTTTCACAATACACAAAGGGAAATTATTAACATTCAGCTTCATTCTCAAGTGTGAACTAAATTATATGGACTTAAAAATGCAAAAACGAAGATGAATGAATCTCTCTTGCTTAGCGATCAAATAAAAAATAAACATTTGCCTAAAATGATTGCCATTGCTTAATACATTTTATATGAAATAAGATACTCTGTTGTACCATTTCTCACAATATGTAATGCTTTGTTTTTCTGCAATACTATTTTGCTGATTTCTAAAATATTAAAATAGATCCTTTCTGCCTGTTCAACAGCAATTTCTTTATATAAACAAATGCTTCTAAATGCTTTAAGAAAAGAGGTATTAAATTGGTTAAAACACAAGCCATTAGTAAGCTTCACAGAAAAAATCTGCAAATGTGAAAACAAGAAGGGAAGAGTACAATGCACATAGTAATTATTGCAATTCATCAAATCGTAGCATATGTACTAGCATTGAAATTATATCACCCAAAGAGCACTGACTTTTTACATAGCCTGAAAAATTCCTTACTTTATTATAGTGGGATGTACAAATAATTCATTTGATCTCCCTTATGAAACATATATGCATGATCTCTCTAAGGGCTGTTGTTGTATTTGCTGTTGAATATGGTTTACACTACTTCTATTTAGATTCTTCCAGTGAGAAAATCAGAAAACAACTGCTCAGATCCCATAATTCAGTATTTTACAAGGCGCTGGAAGTACTAAAACTCATATTTTATTGTAAGATTTTATTTAAAAATTGTTCAAGGAAGCATGAAAAAATGAATAAACTCCAGTCCTGAATCTTTCTGCATACAACTGTTGCCCTGTAAAAACTCACTGACTGGTCAGAGTAAAATCTGGAATGGAACACTCCTTAGGCACAAAGTGAGATCACCTTTATCCAAAGCTTCTTAACTTTTGAAAGCAGTGTCCACCTAAAATTGAAATAAAATTGACCTTTAATTTAAATTTTCATGTTTGTCATCTAGTTTCTTTAAATGAAGTTTGGAAAATGCCTTCTTCCAGTAAATATACAGATCTTTATCCTTTCAATTAAACCAGAGTAATTAAACCACTGATACAAGCTTTATGAAAAAGGAGCAGAAGAGCTAAAGGTGGATGTAGTAATTCCGGTTTATTAATTTTTTTTAGTTGGACAAGTGCACACAGTGAATTTTATACATCAAAGTTTAAGTCTAACAATTCCAGCTCCCAGATCAGGTGAACCAGAGAACTTCAATTCCGTTTTTTCCCACTTAAAACTAAAGTGAAGTAAACTGGAATTGAAGACTTTGCTTTCTATTTTGTTGTTCATTAATAGCTTCGGTTTACCTCTTGCTTTTGTGATTTTGTGGAAAAGTCATTGGCTTCAGTAGGGTTTCTCTTGATTTATACCAGTTGAAGTAAATACTCATATTGGCTCTTTTCTCTCACTGAAGATGTTGCCCATGAGATGTGTCAGAATAATGACTCAGGAAAATGAAGTCATAGACTAGACAGGTCTCCCAGAGAACGAGCGGCCTTGCACACTTCACTGGTCCCCACATCAGTGTGCGCCGATCCTGCCGTGACGAGGATTACCTGGGGAGGTGCCTGACATTCTCCATGCCTGCTCAATCTGTTCTGTGTGGCAATAGAGGTGATGACTGTGTTGTGGACATTTGTCCTCGAAGAGTACATTTCTCATACCAATAGGCTATTGACTTTCAGTAATTGCAAACTTAGGGAAGATTTTTATTGGTGTGCTGGAGATAAAAGATCTCTTGTCCCACTATCACAGTTTTCCACAATGATTAAACTGCAACTGGGAAAGAGACAAATTTGGTCCCCTTTTCTCACCCATCTGAACAAGGTGTTGGTATCTGCCTACATAATCAAAGAATCAGCATACAGAGATTTATTTCACAGCAGGACTTGTGCCACAAAACTGTAAGGCAGTTTGCTGATGATCATTTGTCAATTTTTTTTGTCATAACTGTGTGTTAATAAGGGATATTAAGGATGAGGAAAAAAAAGAATATCTGATTAATAGTCTTACCTTAAAGACAATTATAAAAAAAAATTAGAACTACTTTACAGAGTCAATAGTTTTGAAAGATGAATTTGACCAGTTACATTACTTGTTTAAAATAAAATGAAGACACTTGGAATTATAACATCCTTTGCACAGTGGATGTCATATTACGTTTTTTGGTGATTACGTCAATTTAGTATTTCACGTATTATTAATAATTCCTCATTACATAAAATTATTACTGAACTGGCAATTAAGTGAATGTGAAGGATCCATATGCTGAAGTGTTTGTAACATTTCAATTATGAACCTCACATCAGATGTCTTCCAGTGTACATCAATAACACTAATGAACAATCTTTTTGCAAAAACCACCCAAACGCATTCCATTATCTTATTATTTTATATATTATATTTTCACATAGCCTTGATACATCTTCATAAATATTTAGATATTAGCTTCAGGAGGAATCAGGTAGTGTACTTGCTGGCTCTATAGCACAAAGAGGTTTCTTCATATCTCAATGGTTATCAAATCTAGACATTAGTGTTTCAGTTAATGGCAACTTCTTGTTTCAACCTGTCTTCATCAACTCCATTTCATGCTTAATATTTTTCTTTGAATTTATATTTTCTCCTTATTGTTTAAAATAAAATCTCTCCTAAGTTAAGGAAAGTTTCCTTCTCACTGTTGCTCTTGAAAGACAGGTCTATTCTCCTAGGTTAAACCAAATATTTCTTAGACAGTACCCAGGACAAACTGTGCACTGAAATTCATTATGTTGTCTTTAATTCTTACTTTCAATCTGTGAAACACATAGATTAATTGTTGTCTTTCCTGTAAAAGTGTAAGCCAAACAATTTTGAAAGACAAACACGATGAAGAAAGGTAATAAGTGAATAAAACAGACAAGTAGTACGCATACAAAACCACCTACTCATTCAGCTGTACGTTTTCCCTAGCAAGGACATACAGGCTACTGCTCCAAAGCAAAGTGTATTGAGTAAGTAAGATAAGTGAACTTCAGAAATGTCCTTTCTTTCGTGTTTGGCTTTCCGGTTTAATCTGTCTGGGACTTATGCCATTTGTTTCTTTGTGCTTTGAACTGATGGACTGTGGGGATACCAGTGTGGCACAGATCTTGCCTTCCTGCAGAAAGATGAAGGAAGTTTTGCAAAAACCTGCAAAAAAACCTGCAAATTTTGACCAGTGGTCATTACTGACCAATGTTCATTAAACGCAGGCTGACTGTTCCTCTCACTCTTCCCTCTTTAAAAAGTTGCATATTTGAGTGTGTCAGTCTGATACTACTGCAGAAGGCACCAATGAGAGATAAACAAACCATAAAGAATTTGTTTCCCATTGATCAGTGGTGATGGTTGCCACACAGATTTGCGTGTCTGTCCTCTTGTCCAAAAGTCTGGACTGATAAGGCAGCATTTTAACTCTTGTATGATACAAGTTAGCAGTAAGTGAAGAAATACTAATGTCCACATTTATCCCAACAATGAAAGATAGTCAAGTTAGAGGTTGCTTCTCCTTGATACTTGCATGAAGTCTCTAATGAAGGCTCAACAAAGAAAGAGATTGTTTATCTCTCATTTATTTTTTGACTGAGGGTTTTAAAATTTCACTGGTTCCTCATCGCTATTATAAAATTATGTTCTCTGCATTTGCAGTTTATACGCTTTCAACTTGCCCAGGAAATTTATGCAAACACAGGGGTGATCACATCACATCACTGCCTTGGAGCCCATACCATATGGACAGGATGTGGTAGAATCCTGCGGAGTGTCTTAGCACAAGGGCATTTTATTCTTTCCTTTTTCAATTTGCAGACAGGTCCATTCTTTAAAAAAATTAAATATTGCCGAAACAATAGCCTAGACATTTGAGTACTATAAAGCAGAGAGGTCCTGGGGAAGATGACAGAAAAATTTTCTTCCATATTATGAAATTTCGGGGTTGGGGGCAAGAAGATTTGCTCCTCCACAGGCCCAAATACTACAGTAACCACTTAGAATACTGTGGCTTTGTCAATAATGTTTCATAAAAATACTAAAATACCAAGTACCTCTTGTATTGGTGAAGTTAATTCACTTTTAAGAAAACACTTCAGCCAGGATTTTCAGAAGTAGATACAGATTGTAAGTGTTCCAAAATTCAGACTCCTAGCATCTGATTTTCAATTCTTCCTGAAAGGTTTGTGAAGAGAACATGAGTGGCAGCATTTCTTTTCAACGCCATCACTTTTGAAGCTCTCTTCCTTTTAGAACTCCAAAATTAATTTATCTAAAATGATTCGTAACTTCTGCTTCTCCCTCCGTACTTTCCAAGAATATTCATTAGATACAAAATTTCATGTAAGCATTTCTCTGCACTGCTCTGTACGCATAGATTGCATAATGTTGGAAGTCATAACCTGTTCAGGTGTCCCATTTCATGAGGCTAAAGTGGCCTTTTGGAGACAGATTTGAATTTTGCGTTGGTTGAATGGTGGACTTTCGCAGGGCAGCTATTAGCCAGAAATAGCACTGGCTCTGACAAAAATCTTCCAACATATTTTTGTCAGTCTTCCAAATTTTCACAGATTTGAAACTGGCAATATTCAATGTTGAGCAGTTTAGAAAAGGGAAAAAAGGAGAAATCAAGGTGGTTCTCTAGTAGAGTTTTGGTATGTGCACATCATCAATTTTGTTTACTCTCCTCAATATACCGTCTTATTCTCCCTCTCTCTTTGTCTTTCACTCATGGACTTCTCACACTGACACTCATTCATACATATTCTGCCCTTCAGCTTTGTTGCCTTAAGTGATCATCTATTGCTTGTCTGTGGCAATCCCTTTTCTCCATCTTTTTCCTGTTCACAGAACCTCTCTCCGTGATGCAAAAAGGTTCTCCTTATTTGAGTCTAATTAATTACTAAACTAATTCAGAAAAAGCCAATTTGAGTTGGAAAATCTACCTTCTGTGAAGCTTCTAGCACCGAGAAGTCCTTTGGTGATCAGTTAAGTGAGCAATCATGCAAGTTAGAGATGTTCCGAAGTGACTTTCACTTCAGACTTAACTGAACTTCCCAAGACTGCAAAAAGTTCTACTTGCAACAGAGCTCAAACCACAAGAACACAATACACAATAAAGGATGCTCTCTGTCACACAAAACCAGAACAAAATTAATGCAGCAAGTAATTTTTTCCAGAACAAGAGTATTTCACCATCACCAGACACAGAAATGAGGAAAAAATATCCATGGATTTTCTGGCTGCCAATAACTGATATTTAGCTAATGTTTCAGACAAAATGCTGATGTAACTCTTCCAAGTCTATCTTTCTATAAGCAAGTACTCATAGTTCATTTGAGGCTGCCATTTTCTTGAGAAGCTAGGTAAATTCCAGAACTTTTGAATATGTGAGAGGTTAATGACAGCATTGCTGTCTTTATTCTGTATCTTTTTAGACCCTTAAATGTTCAAGCATTCTGGGGTTTTTTAAATTGCAATGAAATCAACATTTTTCCCATGAAAAATAAAATAAGCCTTTGTTTTCACAAAGTCTTGCTAGTATTGATATATGTCATTACTTTCCATCTCCCACAAAGGTAGTAAACTACCCTCAAAACAGTCATGGCAAACGTGCCTTGCTGAAAGTACAATATAATCATCCACTATTTGTTACGTTTAGTCTATCCCACCATGTTAGCATTTGCTCCTTCAGCTTTTTAGAACACAATTTTCATTTTTCTTTCAGTTATTTTTCTTTTGAATCTATTCACAGTTCTTACTATTCATTCTTTGTAATAACAGAATATCTGCACTTCTTGTAATAACATAACACCTCAAATAAAAAACCAGCCCAGGACTCCACTGTGCAAGAAGCTGTACAAAAGCAGAAGCATTGAGTCTTTGGGAAACATGCAGTCTAGATAACACATTAATTCTACCACGAACAACAAAACAGAGCTGTATAATGTTGATCAGTATGGTGGGACATCAACTCATCCTTTAGCAGCTTCAACATTGTCAAGCTTGTTTGTTGGCATGCCAGCACAAGAGGATTGCACAGTACGAGGATGGATGGAAAGCATCCATCATCACGTGAAGGGGGGCAGCACTGCATCGAGCTCTGACAAAGTCCTGCTGGTGTTGACATCTATCAGTATCTTCCAGCTCCCACAGAAGGTAGCAAACTATCCTCAAAAACAATGACAACAAATACAACTTTAGCGTGAAAAAATTCAGCTTATATTTTCACCTTGTCCTTGCTGTGTTTGAGCCAAGGGACTTCACGAGGATTAACACCACGCTCAATGTGAAACGTTGCATGAAGGTACAGCTTTGCTCTGTCTTCCGCAGGCCCTATTCCCGTGGACCTATCGTGGTAGAGCTTTGAGGTGTTGTGTGCATCTGGTTTCCATCAGAGCTCACTTGGAGGTCTCTTAGGCATTCTTTATTGCAGGCTTCAGACAGGCGTGTGTTTTATTTCGGATGTTTGGCCGTGAGTTACTGGGGCACGGCAGTTGAATGTAAGAGGAAAGGGATTATTTTGGTGAGCTCTCCTGTACACCCTTACAGTGTCTCAAACATTTAGCAAACATTTGCATATAGGTCCTTTAAACTATCTGGACAACTCTAATTTTCTGAGAGTTAAGTTAATTTTTTTTTTTTGTTTTAAATATCTCCTTATTCCACTTCTAATCTTATTTGCTAAAAACTTCACTCTGGACATTGGGAAGACTTTTGTGAGACTAATGACATACGTTACTGATCCTGAGTCTTAAATGAGGTTTTAACTAACATTTTCTTTGAAAATCAACCACAGTTTTATATTCAAATGGAGACAAAAACTGGCTACTCCCAAGGTGCTCCATAAAGCACTGACATAAATCCTTGGATTTATGTAGACCTGTCATGCAACAGGATCCTTTGGATCTTCCACACTATTCCAGCACACTAAGATGAGAATTTAATCAATGAGAATCAATTCATAGCCCAGCTTCCCAGCAATTTGTTTTTCAGTATATGTGATGCAATGACAGTTTGTCCTTATAAAACTCTGATCCTAATTCCCAGGAGCTGCTGGATGTGGGGAGACAACAGAGTTTCTTCTCCCCTGTTGCTACAGAATATCTTGGCTATTGTAATTCCCGGCTTTGCAGGTGCCAGAGGTAACTCTTCTCCCGTCTTTCTCTGTGGGAGACGTTTCTCCTACTCTTCCTGGAGGATGGGAGCATGGAACTAGGAAGAACCATCAGCAAAAATCTGTAGCAGAGCTAACAGAAAAAAAGAAACCCTTCCATGAGAAATTTTACCTAAAGATTAGTCATGGTTTGACACTGGTCCAACACCAGGCGCTCACAAGAGTCACTCGCTCACCTTCCCCTGCTACAGCTGGGCAGTAGAGTGGGAAAAAAAAAAAATAACCAAGGCTTCATGAGTGAGATAAGGACCGGGAGAAAGCACTCCAAGGGGAGAACAGGCACAACTTAAAGTTACAAAGTGAATTTATTACTAACAGAACCAGAGAAGGATAACGAGAAGTAAAGCAAGCCCTTAAAGCACCTCTTCCCCCCAACCCCTCCCTCCTTCCGACCAAGAGCGCAGGGAGACGGCATGGGAGTTTTTGGGTCAGTTCTTCACCAAGATTTTCTTCTGCTATTCCAGGAGAGGAGTCCTTCCCCTGCGAGGCCGTGGGGTCCCTCCCATGGGAGACAGTTCTCCGTGAACTTCCCTGGTGTGGGTCCACTCTCACAAGCAGCAGCCATACCGCACCTGCTGCAACGTGAGTCCCTCCCACGGGCACACAGTCCTCCCAAAGCTGCTGTGGCATGTCTCACTCTTCCATGGGGTGCAGTCCTCCAAGGACAGGCTGCTCCAGCCTGCAAGCAGAGACCCCTCTTTCCAGCAGGTCTTCCACTGGACCACAGCCTCCTCCAGGCATCCACCCGCTCCAGCGTGGGCACCTTCCCCCCAGGCTGTGGGTAGACCTTTGCATCCCCCGTGGATCCCCATGGGCTGCAGGGGCACAGCTGCCTCACCATGGTCATCATCACGGCCTGCAGAGGAATCTCAGCGCCTGGAGCACCTCCTTCCCCTCCTTCTCCACTGACTTTGGTGTCTCCACGTTTTTTTCCTCACATGCTCTCACCTCCTCTTTGCTGACTAGAAGCAAAACTGTGCCCACTTTGTTTTGATTTTCTTCTTAAATATGTCATCACAGAGGCATTAACACCCTCTCTAATTGGCCCAGTTTTGGCCAGCAGCATGTCCATCCTCAGAGCCATCAGGGACTGGCTCCGCTGGACATGGTGTAAGCTTCCAGCAGCTTCTCAAAAGAGCTCCCTTTGTGGCCCCCCTGCTATCACAAACCATGCCGTGCAAAACCAATACAAGGTGAAAAGACTTCATAAAGAAGGGAAGGAAGCTTTTTTACCTCTGTAAGACAGATGTATTTTTTATTTAAAATAATTGGCAAGCCAAGCTACAGCACCCCACACACCAACTTTTAAGTCAAAATCACTGTAATCAGCACGAGTTGCATATTACACACTTTTTTCACATATATGTTACCGATGAAAAGGTAATGCCAACATAAACAGAGTTAACTGTTAGTAGGTGCTAAGAATAAATGCACTTCTTTCCTTTGTGAATGGCTAGTTTGGCAATATGTTGTAATGATGTTTTTCTTTTTATGGAATCGATGCGTCTGGGGAAGCAGACTGTAGAGTAACAAATTGGGGACTTACCAGAGGCAAAATAAAGTATGCTTGATGGACTCCTGACAGAAATAAACAGTGTAAATCAACTTTATTAACCACTCAGACATGGAGGCCAGCTGCAGTCAATCCCCAGTGTAATAGAAGAAAACTGAAGACAAATACTATTTGGAAAATACAGAGGTATTGCTGCCAGCTCTCACAAGACACATCATTCTCATCCACTTGGTCCTCTGCTCTGCTGCCTGACTAGAGCTCCAACAGCTCCTATCCATCCTGCAAGGTGGTCTTGAACTGTAGAAGGGAAATTAAAAAGGCAAAGGACTGAGCTCCTGGTATCTCCTGCAAGTTGTCTTTGCTGACGCACAATTTCTCCATCACTCCCTGGGATGTGCTTGCACCTAGAGCCCTATACAAAGGGAAATAATAAGGTCTAGTCTTGAGTCCATATTCAATCTCCTATAACTTAATCCCTAGGCAATATGAATCTGGATACTTATCTTCTCAACACCTTCATTCACGAGACAGTTTACAACTAAATGGAGATATGGGAGACTGGGATTGACATTGCGAAAGAGCATAGTTTAACTTGAATCTGAGTTCATCAAACCTAATTAAATTTAATTACATTAAATTAAACTTCTAATTCCAGTCTTCTTGTAGAAACAATTCAGGTCTATTTTAAGATATTTTTACTAATACTAGAATTTTTATTTGTTTTTCTCATCCCCTGACTTCTGCCTGGAATCTATGAGTGTCTCAGAGGAAGGCTTTCACTACGTCCTCATCCCAGTGCAGAAAAGCTGCTGTTTTCTCCTGGATATGACCATAAAACACTGAAATAACATGAGGACATTTTCCCTCAACTAAAAAATCTGGTATTGTTTACATCATACGATTATAGTGGATGAAACCTTGACATAAGCTGATTTCCTACAGAGGCCTCTATCATTTCCACTGGCATGTTCATCCACTTCAAAGTGAGGGCAAGTCCTTTTTTAGATTAGACTTTCCCCTTTACAGATTTATTTCTCGTTGACTCTGTAATTATATAATTAAAGCTAATATAGGTAATTTAAACATTTAATTTATTTAATGGCATTGAAGAGAGCGTTTAAGGTCAGAGGAGATCTGAGGTCCTAGAGACTCACAGAAGTCATGATTCATGAGTGATTTCCTGTCTGTGGTGGTAGTTAGCTGGGTGACATTGGAGGATAATGACCAAAGGTCTGAGAAAGAAGCTGCCAGGAAAGCATATGCTGCTAGAAGTACTTGACAAACCTCAGAGAAGAAGTCTTCCTCATGCAAAAACAATACATTTTAAAGTTTATTTTAAAATAGAATGAGACAGAATCCCTCTTTCCTTACTATAAGGAAAACTTTCTCTCAAACATTTCTGTTTTGGTTTATACGTAGAAAATACCAACATAAACCATGTCTGTAAACCTGGCATGTCTCCTGGAACAGTGGCTTAGGAAGCTGACTAAAACTACCAAGAAAAAAATTCATATAACATTAATACTTATGAGGGACTGAGCATTTGCTAATAAAGTGGAAATACATTGGTAGCATGAAAGATGGAAGCAAATGTAAACAAATAAATAAACACACAAAACGCAAAAGTCGAGCAAAATAAATTCATTTTCCTTCTACCGAAATGCATGCCATGGAAGCAAACATGTAGAGAGAAGCATCTACTCAGAA
Organism: Cnemophilus loriae; assembly: GCA_013397755.1. Taxonomy (NCBI): domain Eukaryota; kingdom Metazoa; phylum Chordata; class Aves; order Passeriformes; family Corvidae; genus Cnemophilus; species Cnemophilus loriae. The sequence continues at coordinate 108,556 of VZTF01009557.1, read as the reverse complement.
TGCATCTGGTCTTGTGTCTCTATCTATTGTGCCTGTTTGTATTCCTACAACACCTCTCTGCACTCCATGTCTCAGAGGTGATGGGAATCCATGGTGGGTCAAAGATGCCAGAAGCAACGGCCTTCAACATCTTCCAGTAAAATGCCTCTGGAGGAGTAGGCAGTGAGTTCTGCTGTGTTTGCACTGCCTTCCTGCAAGGCCAGTGAGTAAAAAGCCCTTCCAGTAAGTCTGGGCATTTAGATCTGTGTGTGTTCAAAGTCTGCCCAGCACTGCACGCTTGTCCCTGCCTCGCTGCCCTGTGTCCCCATGATGAGTCTACTTATAACTGGCTCTGCCATTGCTTTCAAAATGGGTTTGCCCTGATTTGTTCTCTACTGAGCTCTTCTGTGAAGAATAAGAGCCTGCACAGGATCTGTGTTTTATATCACACCCAAAAGCCGATTAGACAAATGCTCTACTGAAGTGTGAAGGGAAGGAAATTTTGATCTCAAGGGCCTTCAGCTGGGAGATCCTCTATGTACACAGGGGTTCAGACACTACAGCTTAGTGTTACCAAAAACATCCCTGCTTAGGTTGTGTCAGGGTGGTCTGGACACTATGAAAATTTAAAGACAGAAGGAGGTATTCCATGGGGAAAGCAGCTCAGACCTCAGCAAGAAAGAAGACATTTCTAGAGTCCTACAAGTACATAAAGTCTGCCATAAATCTGTACTAAGTTATAAGCCACATTAAGACAATCCCTCCAAATTCCCAGGCCACCACAGTATCACAGGACGACATAACTTGCATAAGAAAACCACATCAAGACGTGCTACAGGCATGTTTTCTCTGTGAATATGCTGAACTCATAAAGACAGTATGGCCTTACTGTATGACCTGATAGAGGATGATGGCTGATGAAGGCAAAGGGTGTGTGGTACATGAGAGGCTGCAGAACAGAGATCTGCCCTTACGAGCCATCTGAGAAGCATTATGACTTTCTCTGCACTACCAGGATCTGGTTGGTGACCCAGTCCTAGAATAATTTGGTTCTTTGAGGTCACTGGTAATTTAATTGAGGTGTATGGAATACCCCTAACCTCACACCTTGGGCAAGATACAGTATTTGATCACAGCAGACTTGACTGAAGTCTGTTTGAATGTCCCTTGTTAGAAATCACAAAATTGCCACGAGTTAGATTTTTAAGGCTGATTTTCTTCAGAACTGCATTATTGCTTTAGAACAATATGGGACCATGTTCTATTAAAAGCCTTTCAATATTAGGTGGATCAGATCAAAATGTAAATTAAGACATCTGCCATAACTTAGCAATTTATCTAGATAATATTGCTGCTTAAAATCACAATGGGAGAAACCGATAGTAGTTCAAAACTGGTAAAAACTAAGTCCTCTCAAGAAATGTTTTCAATAAAATAACAAATTAAAGCAAAGTAAACTAAATAAAAATGAGATTAAAGCAGTGCACAGCCCTACTAATCCTAGAACACCCACCCTTTCCAATATCATCCAGCCTTGCCCAGCTCAAGCTTTCATAGTCCCTTTCTGGTGTGCACCAGAGCCTAGGACACAGGACCAAGGACATCCTGATGAAAATTAGTGTACCTCACTTCTGGCTTTGGGTAGGGAGTGGGAAGCATAACATTAATAAAAGAAATCCAAATACTACATTGCCAAGAAAACATTAATTTGCAAAATAAAGGGAACACCAAGCTCCAAACAGGCAGGTTGAAAAGAAAAATCAACTTTTTATGCAGAGGAAGAAGACACTTCCATCCATAGACAATTTCCCCATTCTTTCAGCCCAAGAGGGAATAGAAAAAGCAGTAGTACAGTTCATGCCAACATAAATAGGAAACAAATTGGGAATATTTTGGCTGGTATCTGATAATGTGCATTTCTGTTCCGACAAGAAAGAAAACGTAGTCAATGGATTTCTGCAGGTTAAAAATGTTGAAGCTTACAGTACTGTCCTGGCCACGTCACTTCTGTCAGAGGAGCACAAATGAATGTGTCAGGTAAGTTTTGGGTTGCACAGAGCTGCCAGCCGTGGCAGAGGACAAATATTCGACTTCTTGCAGGCTTTTGTACTGTGCCAGTTATTAGTATCATTGCAAACATGACTATATAAAAGAGGTTGCTTCTGGAAAAAAAATCTTGTGAAAGGAAGAAAAAGAGAAAGGTGTCAACTTTTCTTTATTTCACATTCCTCATTTTAAAGTTTTTTAACTGTTTCTAGACAGAAATGCTTTTTTGTTTGTTTCTTTGTTTTGGCTGATCGGTTTGGGTTTTGGTTTTGTGTCTTTTTTTTCTTCAGTTTCTCTCTTCCTTAGTGCAATGCATTTCAGCAATTTCATTTAAAGAAATTCGTAGGAGGTAAGTGATGATATTTATCCAGAAAAAAAATAGAGGAGCAAAAAAGTGAAGACATGTTATCTGAAGGCTTAAGGATCATGTCATTCCTGAAGTAGACCATCATATCATCCAGGGCTCCAAAGATTATCTTTAGCATCTTGAATTGCACTGCGAAATTAAACTGAAAGTCTTACAAGAGTCTTGCTGCTTTATGGTTTTAGGTATCAGTATGAATAGAATAGAATAGAATAGAATAGAATAGAATAGAATAGAATAGAATAGAATAGAATAGAATAGAATAGAATAGAATAGAACAGAACAGAACAGAATTTTTCAGTTTGAAGGAACCCACATCGATCATCTAGTCTAGCTGCCTGGCCACTTCAGGGCTGAGAAAAAGTTAAATCATATTACTAATAGCATTTTCTAAATGCCTCTTGAACAGCAACAGACTTGGGGTATCAACACGTCTCTAAGAACCCCATTCCAGTGTTTGACCACCTACTGGTAAAGAAATGCTTCCCAATGTCCAGTCTGAACCTCCCCTGGTGCAGTTTTGAACATTTCCACGCATCCTATCACTGGATCCCAGGGACAGGAGATGTGCACCTTCCTGCCCGCTTCCACAGATTAGGAAGATCTACAGAGCAATAACCCTTCAGACTCCGTTTCTGTGCAACAGATAAGCCCAAGACTGTCTCCAGGGTGACTTTCAGGGCTGCCTCAAAGAGTTTTGAATACATTGCACATAGAAAACCAAAACCTTTCAGGACCCTGTCTACTGGGCCATTAAAGATGTGATCCCGTTCTAACCAGTCTTACACTAACTACTCGCTGGAAGCATGGAAGCAAATACAGTTATTATCAGCAGACTCCATATTGCTCTCATAATAAGTAATTTCCACTCAGTTGGACTTGCTTAACTTTCAAGATCTACTCCTTGAATAATGGTACCTCTGCTGGTTAACACAGGTTGTTTTACGATTCATCCAACCTCTTTTAGACTGTTGTTTTATTACTCAATCCCAAACTGTGCCTGTTTCTCCAAAGCAGAGGCAGATACCTGCAGTTCATCAAATAAATCCTATTCCTGTCTTTTATCAAGATCCATCCTATCACATATATATGGAGAATATCTCCAGCATCTTGAATGCAGCTTCTAAAATAAAGCTTGGCACTTACAGGTCTCTATTTAAACTCTACGAAAGCCAGTGGAAAAACTCTTTGTTTTCCAGGTGGGGCTGAGTGAAGGCCATTATAGTATTTCTTATGTTTAGCACTTATAGCCTTTTAAAGAAAAACTAAAGCATATGGTTCTGTTTTACAAAAAGGAAAATTCAAATGAAGACTTGCAAAAGGAAAACCTTTTTAAAATATCTGCAAATTCAGGGACCACACCTTGAGATAGAAAATCTAGATCTCACAGGAGAAGCCAAGTGTCTAAAGAGCATATAGACTGCAGGCATAATGCTGAAAATTCAGCAGCTGAAATATTCGTGCTTCTTGGGTCCTACAAAAAAGTAAACTGTAAAACAGTAAGCTAGTGGAAGAGGAGGGATTGGAAACATGGGGTTTTTGGCTTTACCACTCAGACCATTCTGCCTCTTACATTGCCAGGCCATGAAAATTCTGAACTTTGACATATTACTTACAAACTCTAATTAATCCATTTTTATGCTGTTTTAGTCTGTTATAGGAATATATTACAATGCAAATATAAAATAGTGCCAATTTCTTAATAAGGCAAAAGTCATCCTTGCCTCACAAGAGCCTAAGAAATAATGAAGGGGTTCATGGTCCAGCCCAGCAATATCAAAGTGTATGTTATATGGTGCCAATCATCTTCAGACTATCAATTACTTGAGTTTCAATTTTTCCAAGTACAAAAACAGCTCGTATTGAAGATTTCATATAAAAACACAAAACCATTCAAAATTGAATTTGATGAACAACATTCAAGAGGCCAGCCTCTCTCTTCTCCTCAAATTGATAAATTTATCACCCCAAACAGTGATAAATAAATAAATTCCCAGACTACTCCCTACTGATTTCTCTAAGTGTATATAACAACATAGATCAGGTGTGAGGACTTACAGTCCCATAAAACGGCCTGAAAAGATGTGAGAAGGTAACCTGTCGCCTTCAGTTTCCTGCTGGGTGTCTGACTAGGCTGCCTGGTTGCTTTCTGGAGTGCTTTCAATCTCAAGTTGTTTGAGTGCTTCTCTTTGCAGGTTGCTTATTCAATTCACCAATATAAGCAAAATAAAATTGCTGATCCTTTGTTATTAAGTTAAGATGGCTTGCACTTTTGCTTCTTTCACATAATCTGAAACATTTATTAGGAGAGAGAGACATTACTTCTACCTTTTCCTGCTTAAAGCCAGTAGCACAAGAATCCAAATAAATAAATCTATTTCCTACCAGAGAAGAAATGTTGTAATTCCTAGAAAAAGGGAATCAGCATACAGTCCTTTAGTCTGTTTTCTGTGAGGCATTGAGATATAGTACAATAATATAATGGCTATCTGGGGCATCTATATCTAATTATCACACAGCACTTTAATTCCAAAAAAGAATGAAGTTTTTCACTCATAGATTTTATTATCTGATATTTCACATGGATTACTAGAAACAGAGAGTACTAAGTAATACAAAAATTGAACTGTGGCAATGTAAAAGCTTCTGATTGCTGTCCTGAAACTTTTCCTCTGTATTCTCTGCTATCAGACAATCTTCGACAGGTAAACATTTTCTTTACAAGAGAAGGCATGTCTAGTTTATTACATAAATCAAAGATCTATACTTGTTTTAATTTTATCTGTAATAGTTCTTACACTTTATTATTTTTCATTTTAAAAGTCTTGGTTGTCAACAGGAAGATGGTTAAATCAATGGCTGAATTGTGCAGTCAAACCGCTGAAACACATTCTGGTTCCTTGAAACAGAATTTGGTGTTGGTTTTGTGATGGCTTTCAATGTACTGAGTCTGTGGGGTTCTGAGTTTTTGTGGCAAAGCAGGTATTACTAATGGACAGTAAGTGCAATCTGCAGTGAAGGTACCAGTGTTGTCATGAAGATGCAGAATTCTCTGTATTTTGTTTTTCTTTAAGGAGAAGTTAAAACATTTTCCCCCTCCTGCAGTTATTTATCATCACCTCAATGCAAGAATCACATTGGGCTGCATAGCTCCAATTATGCACAAGTACAATGTTAAATGTTAAGATGTGAGACATAATTTATTTCTCCCGTAATTCATTTCAGTGTTTGTGTGTGACGATTTTTGCAGGCTTCTGACTTTCCAGGCTGCAAATTCTCTCTCTCTCTTTCTCCTATTGACCACTTGTTAAATCTTTTTGTTTGTTTCCCACCTTTCCCTTGGGACCCACAGACAGACAGCCTTGCCAGATTCATTTTCTGATCAAAGCTGTTTGATTTGGTCAATTTTGCCACATTGGAGACGTTCTCTATTACAGAGATAAATAGCCTTGGGCTAACTGTCAACGAAAACTTGTAAGCTAATAAATTATTCCAATTTCTTCCTGCGGATTTCTCTGGAGACAGCCCTAGGAAATACACTTTTTGATTAGTAAATTTCTCTGTGTGTGTGTCTGGACATTCAAATGTGTCGACTTTGATTAGCACCATTGCTTTTCAAGTAGACGCTGGCTGAGGGGCTGTCAGTTGCCGGCAGCCCTGATGCATAATGCATCAACTGGGCCCGGAAACAGGAGCCTCATCCAAGGCTGGAAAGGCGGGAAAATTGCCCCAACAGCCCTTTGCACGGTGGGAGCAATCTGAGTTGCAAAGACTTTGTTGTCTGCTGACACGAGGCCCTGGAGAGCAGAGGAGCCTCAGGGGAGGAAAATCAGTAGGAGCAAAGAAGGGCAAGGACAGAGCCAGGCAACTTGCTGCCACCCCCTTCACTTCCACGCCCTCCACTATCCCCATAAAATCACTTCTTCTTTTTCTTCCTCCTTATCTTCCTCCTCCTCCTTGTCTTGTCTCTTTTCCTCCTCCTGCTCCCCATCCTCTGAGGAGGATCAGATTTCGCTTCACCTCCCACTTGGATTCCTGTTCATCTGCTGTTTGCCTAGTTAAGGACCTGCAGGTTGTTATAGAAACAATATTTTGGCTATAACAAATCAATCGGTGCGTGCGAACACAAACATACAGATCATTTATCAACTGCAAAATACCCTAAATTATGACCTTTCTAAAACCTATCAGAAGGGCGAGGGAATGCATAACGTAAATTAAACTTTGAAGGGTCAGCGATTTTTACTTTCACTATTCATCTTTCTTTCACCTTATAGGTTTAAGAACAAGAGTGCTGTGTAATTACATTTCAATGGGGTGCAGCGGTTCATTATTCTCTGCTATACCAATCTACTGCAACATTTCCAATGCAGTCAGGTACGTTTCAGCACATATTAGTTGCATAAGACCATACTTGCTCTTTTGGACGGATAACATCTTTTAATGCAAAACAGTGCAATTGTCTCAATTTACAAAAGACAGAAATTGTAAGCTTTTTAAATCAATATGCTTGTTTATAATTTATTATAAAAGTGATGAAG
>VZTF01009557.1:86626-96626 GCA_013397755.1 Cnemophilus loriae | reverse complement strand
GATACAAAGAGGGGAAAAAAAAGGAAAAAAAAAGAGAGAGAGAGACATGAGGAACAGAGTAAGAGCAAAAAGAAAGATGCGACTGGACTAGTTTGGTGCTTTTTTTTACTGTACATCATGCAGCCTATACATCATGGAAGTCAAAATCACAGTGCCATTGTTAATGCAGTGTATGAGCTTACCTTCACTGGAATCATCATCAAAGCTCTCAGCCACCCCAGGAGAAGTGAGATCAAGTCCTGCATTTACACTGTATTAAGCCTTATTTATACTGTTCCTGTTCTTGTGTATACTTTTGAAGGAATGCAAAGGTCCAAGGCAAGTCCTGGATGAATTTCAGTAGTGTGTGAGAACCCAAAATATGGAATCCTTGAATTTTAAATAGTACCTCATTATTAAGATACAGATCTGTGGCATATCTGCAGAGGGCCAAATTCTTCTGTTCTCTAACTTAAATACTCACAGCATCTTCTAAGGAAATTGTCAAGTCATTTCAAAAAAACCCTACAGTTCAAAACACAGTAAAAAAACCAAATAAAAATGCTTGTTTTAAAGGATTTACCCAAAGAGTTTAGATTATATCTTTTGCTAGCACTGGAACAAAATTCAGCCACCTCCTCTCATTATCACTGATAGACTGATGGATGGGAAGGGGAGCCTTTGAATGCTCTTTTGTATCTTTAAATTATGTGTTTGGCATTTCTAAATCACGTAATTCAATTTTACTGACATGAATTTTCATGAAAAGAAATTTGCAGTTGCCTGGTAAGTGGCAGGGAGACAAATTTTTAAATTTGCACATGGAAGTAATCACATCAGAAGCACCTACATGTTCACCTAATCAGAGAGGAAAATCAGCCCACTGCAAATGGTTAGACCCATCATAGGTATGCAGCACGGTGTGCATGGTGAATATTTACAGACTACTGACATTCAGCCAGGTAGCTCTTTAAAATGTTCTACCAGTATGATCTCAGGTAACTATTTAGGGAAAAACTCAAAGAAAAACCTGAACGGTCTGTGACTGGTGCAAGAACTTAAATTTAGCTGGTTCATGTAGCTTTGCTTTTCAGGAGCAGGACGTCAGTCTCCAAAAGCACAGCATAGCCGTGTCACTATAGAGGGACAATGCACAGGGGACATCACCAACGGACAAGACATCTGGTTTATGCCCTTGGTTTGTTTCTTCTTGACATTTAAAGAAGTCTTGGAACATATTTTCTTTGTATTGCTTTAGAGCTCCAGCTCTTACCTTACACCAAATACAGTAAGAACAAGTGAAAGAAAAAAAAATGGAAAAGAGTTAAAGTCTAGCCACTTAAAAACACCAAGGGTTGTACTTTTTTTCTTTTATTTTTTTTAACTATTTATTGTTTGTACTTGCTCACATTTTACTGCAGTGATGTATTACAGCAAGGCAAGGTTTATTTAATGCTACCTGTCTGGGTAACATCCAGGGACTCACAGTATTATATCTTGCTAGACAGACTCCAAAAAAAAACCAACAACTCCAGCAACAACAGAAAAATACAGCTGTGAGTCTTCTGGTAATTCTAAGGTGAAATCAGGCAGAAATGGAGGAATAGAGAAGACAAAGGACAAATATGAGAGGACAGACCCCATAGAGTTACTATAGTTTTCTTCGCACATCTCCTGTATCTTGGATACTGTTTGACATCTGGAGTGTCGCAGAATCCCATAATTAACACAACTTTTGCATCAAGTCTGCCTCACTGATTCTACATGCATACATATATCAGCTAATTAGATTTTTAATTCACATCACATTTAATTCACAATACATTGTGCCAATTTTTTAAAATTCTGTAATTTACAGTTACAGACACAGTGAGTTTGGGTTTTTAAAAGATGACTTATACCAGACCATGACATTAGGTATCTTACAGAAAAATACAGAAAAGGGAAGGCTCCTAAAATATTAAAAGCACCTATTTTTAGAGCTCCTGTGCTGCTGTCCAGTGTTTCTTTACACTCCTGATTTCTCCACTGCTGAGTCAGGGTGCTTTGTCCCACTGGGTTTTATCATTATCCTCTGAGAAACATGGAGAAACTTTCTTCATCATGTAGGCCTTGCTGCTGGCTTTGGTCGTGTTAAATGAAAATTGCAAATGCCACCATAGTCAGATGCCAAGGTCAGCATTTTGTCTATCTGCCTGGGGAGATATACTACTCCTAATTTTCTTTTTGTTTTCTCCACGTTTCCTAACAACTTGAAACACTACTTGAAAATTATCTACAGTGTTTAAATTGACTTTTTTATTAATCTACCATCTCAAGTCCGTACGTGTAAAAATGCACAAGGAGCATCTTGAAAGCAATGAAAGTGGTATATTTAGATCCCTTTAATGCTGAAGGTCTAATACCTTTTGCTTTCAAAGCAAGTAATCACTAGTTGCCCAAATCATGTTGTGCACCATTAGCCCTTGTTTCCAATATAATACTGTTGATTCCTGCTCTGATATAATGAATCTCTCATCATATGTATTCACCTGTAGACCTAGGAGTGTATATTGGCCAAGTTACAGGTCTTAGATGTAGGACGGATTATTTCCCCAGAAGGGAGTACCAGAAGTAAGAATTTCTCACGTCCTCTTTCTCTATAGTTTTGAAAAAGCATCTTGTTTGATGAGGCCTTCATTTCTCCCTTTCCCTAAGAGAGAAGCTGAATACAGATACAAGAATGCTACTTTGCAAGTCTCTTCAACTTGTTAAGTCTTTTGATTCATCCTCTTGATTCTCCTATGCCGAGCATAAGAGTTTCAGTGACAGTTTAATCTCAACCCACGGTGCATTTTCCTCATTCCCATGACGGCAGAAAAGCATGGGAGGAAAAGATCTGACTCTAGGAGAGAGCAGTGGATATTTATCCTGTGGTTAGTGCAGATCACTGGCTGTCAGTAGATATGGACCCCTGACCCACAGCTCGTCTTTGCTTTCCTTTTGGATGTTCTCCAAGGTAAAAGAGGAAGTCAATTAAGCACCCACTTAAGGACTTACACTGGGCTCTGTGGCTGGAAAGCCCTGCTACCAAAGGACAGGGCATTATTTGCAAGAAAAAGAAAATTACAAATATGAAAAACATATAAAATGGTATTCCATGTTTTTCTTCTGTAATAAAACTCCTTGGAAACAAGCCAGTCTTTAGCTACCCAGGGTATTCTGTGGTATTAAAAGGTAAAAAGGTTGAAATATTTCATTTGCAATTACAAAACACACTTCCACAGCATGGTAGTGCTGTGTCCTCATTAAAAGAACTGCGAGCAACAGTTCATGACAATAGAAGATGTAGAATTTTGGCCTATTAAATATGACTACAGAGAAGACAATTTTATTCTAGAAAAATAAAAAGATCCTAGCAGTAACTTTAGTAAGCTAAGCTCTACTCTGAAAAAAATGCTTTGAAAAAATGCTTTAAAAAAAGTATGAAAAAATTAATCTGAGTCCATAAGATCTTTCTGCCCTATTTAGTCTAAGACCACAATTTTAGTCACAAGGAAATAAGAAATTGCAATGCTACAGTAGCTGTGTGTCCTCATTATATTGGAATAAAATGTTATTTGGACCACTCCTGTTCCACTAGAGTGCTATGTGTTAGAAAGTGTTTATGCTGATACAAACAAACAGTCCAACATTGCCTTTTGTGAAATTACAGTAGCTGATTTCATCCATTGCTACACATGGCAGAGAGAGATAACTAATTAACAGAGAATTCCCCATGAAAACATAATTCTAAAACATTTTGGCTTCACCTTTCAGCAGATGGACTGTGAGAGATACTACATGAAAATGAATCAAGCCAATTGAGTGGTGGGGCTTTTTTCCTTATTTCTTTTTTTTCCCATAACCCGGATATTTTTGTCATCATGTTAATAAATCTGAGTAAAATCCACCACTAATATGTTTAAAATAGTAGTCCAATAAAGTTTAGCTGCAGCATCCACAGTTGAGCCTGATTTTTCAGAAAGGCTGAGCCTCAAGCACTTTCCATTAATTTTCTTTCAGGGAAGGAGCCATAGAGAGCGCAAATGGTGGGTGGAGCTGCCACCACTTAGGCATCTGGAGAAGAAGGCACGGGAGAGAGCTCATTTGGTTCAGCTGATCATATATCCAAACATTTTCAGCCAAAAACTTCAGTGATGAAAACAATTCTTTGTTTCCGCAACACCTTTTATTTCCTATATTAAATGGACAACTTAATGCTCAGACATGTCAGCAGAAATCAATAGAGGTGCACTCTAATCCCCTGGTAATCCCCCGGCTCTGAACAGACAGCCCAGGTACTGCTGGCCATGCTCAGCTGTCCTTTGGAAGCACCCTGCCCCGCCAGGAAGTGCAGAGATGTGCTCTCCACAGTCACAACACCACTGGAATGTTGGGGGCTCCACCTCTCTAGCAACCAAGGAAAGACTCAGGGGAAGGTGAAAGAAGCATATAGCCAGGTGCCCTTATTCTCTTTTCCTCTAAAATAAAAAGCTGAACAGTCACCTCTTACATTCTCTTGTATCCACCAGGGCTCTTTTTTGAAGTTAAGAAGAATAAGAAGTGAAGCCTCGGAAATTACAACTGTTTCCCATACACCGCTACCCACAGTAGTCTGGAGAAAAGTTAGAGAGCAAAGCTAGGGGATACCCATGTGCACAGTACTTACTCCTGGGGTATGGTCAATAGAACTGATTTCTTTGGGACGAGCAAGACACTGGCAGACACTGGTCCTGGATGGATGAATTCAGAGACTGTTTGCGATTTTAAGAAGATAATTCTGCCTTCTGTGACCAGTTCCAAATGACGTTAGAGTGTCTCACATCTTCCCGAAGTTGTTCCTGTCATCTGCTACAGGAGATTTCTACAGACACAGACCCCCATTACAAGCCTACAGTTACTCTCCTGCAACTTGGTGAAGGCCCATGTACTCCTTCAGCACTTCCACAGGCTCTTGGCACTCCTAGTGGAGTGTGGGTTGTGGAGCCCTCCAGGCCACCCTCTTCAAGCTCACAAGGCACATTCAGTGAAGATGTTCCAGGCAACACCTCGTGGGGGCCAAGGCTTACACATATATATGTCATTTGGCAGGCATAAACAAGACCCTTTCAATCAAGCTGCAGACAGGTGACAAGAGGACCCAGAGATTTTAAAGTCTGCCTGAGGCCACCGTGTATTTGCAAGATACTCTTCCTGAACTTTATTTCAATTACAGAATCTATTGAATTTAAATGACAGATGTTTGTTGTTAGGATTATTGGTAAGAAGTAAAACTGTTCAGTAATATTAAATATCCAAAAGAACGTAGTCTCAGGATTGTAAATACAGTGGTTATTTGGCAAAACTTGAGAAGGAAATGCCTCACCAGCCTAGAACTGTAATTGTCAGTGGCAATATTTTACCCTACTGTGACCCCACATAAAGATATTCTTACGTCAAATGGGTTTTTGAAGGCATACTGAATATTTTTCTTCTTTTCTTCCAGCACAGGAAAGGGAAAGGTAAATAAGTGAATGTTGTAAATGTATTTTTAAAATTTAATATATTTCACCTTTTATTTTTGTCTCAATTTCAAGCAGATTCTGGATCACCAGGATTTTCAAAAACAAGTTTTTTTGACAGTTACGGCATCAATCACATTCCCTACAAATAGATAATCTTATCTATAGCTCAAGTTTAACACAATTTTTCACAGTTGGTATGAAGTATGCCTCTGTGTGTGGTGGAGGAAATTATTACAAATGTGCTACATGGACACTAAGGAGAAAATTCAAGAGAAAACATTGCCGTGTATTTTTTCTGATTTGAAGATGTGGCATGTCCAACCTAAATATTTTATATCATATATTATAGTGAGATTCACCCCTTTGTGTGGCTGCATTGAGCCACTTTGAGCAAAAAAGAAGTACTACAACATACTGGTCCACCAAATTGAATTTGGATTAATTTTGCAGGATGGTGCAAAATAACTTTCTTCATCCCTCACTCCATCAGTTTGTCTGGCCTTTTTAGTTTGCTGTCCTCCTTATTCAACCTCCAGCCTCCCCTTGGTCACCAAAACCTTCACTATCCCCATCTTTTTCTACCTCATTTGTTGATTTATTCAGATGCAGCATTCTATCCCATTTGCTGATTTAATCACATGCTGTATATGCTTGCTGAAAACAAATATTTATACGTGGCAATGACTGTTCTAAAACATTTTGTTTCAGGGAAAGCTTCTTCTTCTGCGGGTACTGCTGCACAGTAACTCTTTCAGAGATGCCCAGGAAGACTTGTTCTTGAGGTCAACTCACTTTCACCATTCACAATGGAAATGGTTTGATAAAGCTTCTTTTCTGCAGTGATGGAGAGAACTGCCACGAGAAGTCATGATGTTGAATGGTGCTGTCTTTTGTCAGTCACACTATGACTTGCATGGGTGAAAACAATCACATCACTGGAGGCAACCTCAAGTTCTCTGGTAACAGTGGGATTTTGTAAACATTTTGAAAGAGGTTATAGAGAAAAGCTGGGGATGTGGCCATTAATATCTAAAACGTGTGCATGTATCTTCAATTTTGAGCATCATACACAATTTCAGAGAGTTTTAACTAGATGGACACAGAAAGCATCTTTGTAGCTTTATGATTAAAGGAGACATAGTGTGAGTGTTCATTTTCTTATTGTATGGATGCCTTTTCACTGGTCCTAAAGTCATGAGCCAGACACAGTTAGGTGATAAAAAGGGGTTACCTTTATAAGGATCCTTAGATGCACAATTTGCCAGGTGGAAAACACCGAAGATACGCACATAGCATAATGCGTATTCAGTTTTTATATGTTAAGCAAATTTGCATATCTGACAAGAGTCCTCAATTAGAGACATAAGTGGTGAGATAATTCTTCCCCGGTTCAGCCCTCTTTTAATTCCCCCTCTTTAGATAGGAACTAAACTTTGTTTATGAAAATGTGTCTCAGAGAGCTGGTTTCAACCTTGACTTCCCCGAGAATCTAACCTTGGACCCCCAACTTGGAGCCACGGGGAATTTATTTTGTCTTTCTGTCTAATACAGTAGGTAAAACGCTAGCTACGAATACTATGATAGGTTACAAAACTACAAATATATGTGTAAAGAATATAGAAAATATATAAAAGGAAAAAGGCAAAAATCAATTCAGCATCAGTACCCATTTTTATTAGTTTTAACAGACCTATCTATGTATGCCTTTGGGGGATACTCCGCTGTACCAGCACGTCTGTGTTGCACCCCATTGCACCCTTCCCTGCTTCTATGCACAACACCCTTGTGAGCCCAGGTTAGTCCTGGAGGATAGGGTCAGAGCAAAAACAGATACAGCAACAGCTCTCAAGCTTGAGGGCCAAATGGCTGCGCACATGTATACACAAATTTTGTCTTCCCATGTTGTTTGGGAGGAAGAAGACTGTACTTTTAGATGGAGAATTTCAGCAGCACAAGATTTCCTCCTGAACTTTTATATCACTCCTATGAGCTTTACCTGCTTGATAATCTGCACGTGCTTACTTGTTAAACAGTTCTCTAGAACTGAGGTTACATAAATAACAAATGATATGGAAAGCACATGATATTTTAAAAGCTTAGAAATAAAAATGTCTTGGAAGAGGAAGCACCTTTTACTGATTTTAGACTCTCTTCCCCAGCTGTAACTGAAATTGGGTGCTTTTCGAGTTTCTTTTTACATATATTTGCTTTTCTTCTCTGTTCAAGAAGCAGCTTTCTGTAAAGTTAGGGTCCCACTCACTGGGCATTGACATACCTGGCCACGTGCTGTGGGAGGTCAGATTTTATGAACCATGGCAAGCATTTCTATGTGCTAAACCCAGAAAATGCAGTTCCTTGAAGAGTTGTGTTGAGGCAGAAGCTAAGACCCAAATCAGTCTTTAGCATCCCAAAGTCACTTGTGCAGCAGTGTCTCAAGGTTCACCCTGAAGTCCAGGGCGTCTGTGGTATCTAAGGGTGTAAGGAATGCATTTCTTAGAGAGTTGATTGCAATTATGTATAATGAGATTCTTTCAAATACTGTTTTAAACGAAAGTAATATCCAAGCTCACAATAAGGGAAAGAAACTCGCTTAAAGGTTAGGTGTCCTTAATGCATCCAGCAATCAACATCATTATTGAGATCTCATCTCTTTTCTTCATTGTTCTAGAACCGACTGGGTGTTGGGCCCAAGCACAGCACAGGCTCAGATTTCAGTATTCACCAATTTGCCTTTTGGTAAAATTGGTAATCTGTCTAGTTTCCTGTTTACATAGAGATCTCTGGGGTCTGTTCTGTCCTCTGTGAATCAGATGGATTTGTTACTTGGTCTTCCAGAAACACAGGTCCAATCAGAGTATGTACATGGGTTTTTTTACAGGAAAGGGGACATATATGGAGAAGTATAAAACATGGAATGGTGGTGAAGAAGGGAGTGGAAGGACTATGAAGTGAAAAGAGGCAGGAACAGTATGTGAGAGGATGAAAGCTCTAATGAAATCTGGAGCAAGGCAAAACAAGTTGAACTCTACATCAATATGGCTTGGGATGCCGAAATATCCACAGCAGACCAGGGCAGATTGGCCCAGCACAGCCTGTCTCCACAGGACAGGTGTCCTCCAACAGGTCTTGAGTGGGGTGAATCCATCACTTAGAAAACACTCAAACTCAGAGCTTCAGCCCTCTAGCCCCCTCTTCTCCACGATCATTAAATTCCCCATTCCTTCCAAATCAGGTCTGTTACCCTCTGTCATCCTCCAGCACTAATGATGTGGAGGCATGGAAGAGTTCAGTACTTCGACCAGAGAGTGACATCAAACAGATACCAAATAGAGATGTGTGGTGTACATGGCATTGTCTTCAGCCCATCAAAGAACAGACTGTGGGAAGCTAGTTCCCATGTTCACCCACAGGGGCATTTTATTATTTGGTAGCAGTTCCACCCCAAGCCCTGGGCTAATGGCTGTGGAATCCAAATACAAATGCTGCATCGAAGGGAGATTAATTTATTTTGACCTTTACTGAAAATGTGCTGTGAAACAAAGCACTTAAGCATTTAGAGCCAGTTACATCATCACATTATAAAAGCCCGTGTTGATGGGGAGAGCGCTAACCAACCAAAGTTGCAGTCGAGAGCTGGAGTGTGTAAAACTCTTCAGGGGAATATATTACATCCCCAGTCCAGCCTGTGCATCTTGTCTCAGCCTGTGAAGCCCAGGGTCTGGAAACCAGGGGTAAAGGAGATACCTAGTCAGGGAGAGGGAGGAAAGCTACCCATACGGTGACCTTCGGGACCTTCTTAAAGCTCGACAGAAGGAAAACGAGGGGAAAAGGCAGTGAAAAGGCTGTCTCCCAACTTTATCACGCAGTGTACTGCCTCTCCCCGGCGGTAGTCCAGGAAGCCGATAAAGCGAGGATGCCCCACCGCCACCCCCGCCCGCTAGCAGGGCAGTTTCTCTCCTCCCTTCAACCACTAACTCCTCCTTCGTGGAGCTCATCTGGCCAAGAGACAGCAGAGTTGCCCGGGGTCCCGTCGCCCCGCACACAGCTGGACCCAGCTCCGGCTCCGGCCGTTCCTCTGCCTCGATTCCCGTGTCAGAGAGTAGAGATGTTAACTACAGCAAAACGCGAGGCTTAAAGTCCCTGATGCATGATGAATGGGTGCTGGGCCAGCATCTTAAAATCTATGCTTTTGCTTCTCCTTAAACACTTTAAATTGACAGCGCAATAGATCAAACACTTTTACTGAAAGGAGAAGCTTTGGCAATTTAATTTAACCAAGTGCACACTTATCAGTATCCCAGTCCCGTGTCCGTTCCGTCCCCGTCCACCGTCCCCCCCGCCGCTTCCCTACGCGATTACCCCTTCCCCCGGTGAGTGGGGACTGGGAGAGGGTGACAGCACGGCCCCAGGGGCTCGTGGCGACCGCGACTCCCGGCTCCTGCCGGCCGACGGGCCGGAATCCCTCCCTCCCCCCATCCCTCCCCCCCCTTTCCCCT
>VZTF01009557.1:57296-80699 GCA_013397755.1 Cnemophilus loriae | reverse complement strand
TTTCTTTTTTTTTTTTTTTTCCCTGTCCCGGGATGTTCTATAGAGTTAAATACCTAAATTGTAGCATCACCGAAAAATGTCATTAGCTTTATCTGCTGACACCAGGGATGTAGGTAAAGAATTTTTCATTTAATTTGATAGTGTATAAAGCACTTAAGGTACTTGATGATTTATTGATCAAGTAGAAATCAGGGCATCCAACAGCTACTTATTTAATCCCTATTCACACGATTAAATATGAAATTAACTTTTTTTTTTTGTCAATTTGCGCAACAAGCCTTACGCTACGAAGAACAGAAGCGAACAGCTCTTCAGGTATAAATCTTCCCCTTTTGCTAATATGAATTACTGCGAGTCCCCTGAACCGCCACTGAACTGTAAACACTGTTTTAATGGACAGTAATGGCACCGTGTGATTTTTAGCCATTGTTCCAAAATGACTACCGTGTTTATGGCTGCCATTAAACAGGAATTAAAGAGTTATGAAAGTCTCCAGTAATGAGGACTCCGGCACTTTATAAGCCTTTCCTCTGCCTGCCGCCCACCCCCTTTCCTCGAAGGCGGAGAGGCCCCGCCGCAGCAGCCGCCGCCCAGCAGTTTGCGGGGGCCGAGCGGCTGCGGGGCGCCCGGCCCGGCCCGGCCCGGCCCGGGGCTCCTCTGCAGGCAAATGGCTCAAGGCGAGTTTCCCGCAGCTCGGGCGCGGATCTCCGACGGGTCCCCGGTTGGAGCCGGCACGTTTCTCTTTGCATTAGCAAAGCCCAAAGTCATCCAGTTTGCGCTAATCACCACAATTAGTCCTGAATTATCACCGGACTCTGACAGACGTTCCTTGTAACTCTCTTTTATTTCCAACAGCCCTAATCAGCAGCTCTCATTACAAACGCTGATTAAACTGCAAATTATCCAGCAGTGGCCCTGTTCCCGTCTACCAGCAGCTCGTTCAATATCAATTAAGGCCAAGCGGCAAAGTCTGCAGCCTTAGAGAGCTTCCAACTGCCTGATAGTGGCACTTATTAGTTTGGAAAACTAGGAAAATACTAATAATCAACAACTGAGGGGAAAGAGGAGGCGACCGAGCAGAGGGCGTGGGGGACCCCGGGCCGGCCCGGCGCGGCCGCCGCTGCAGGAGGCGTCCCGTCAGCTGCCCGGTCCCACCGCCGATGCCGGAGAGGTTGGTCGGGACAGCGAAACGTATTAGATAAGGTAATATCTCGGGCTCATTGAAGCCGGTTTTGGAAATAATGAATCGTATTAACGCATTAAAAAACCCTCTGCAATCCAACATCATTGGGTCGTTCCGGTACCCGTTTTCAATTAGCGTTTAGGGTTTTTTTTTAATTTGACCCCTTCCCCTAAATAAAATGGAAGCTAATGACAGTTGATTTTATTTATTTATTTCGTCAAATTGAATTTACCCATCAATGCGGATATGTGCTGGTATTGTCTTTCTTTGCAGGGTTACTGGATACCCAGAAGAATTAAAAACCTGAAGAGGAGGAAGAGAAAGGGGAGGAGTAAACCTGTCCTGGGGCATCCCCACCTGTTTTGTGGGAGTGGCAGTTTGTGAGGCTGGGGGTGTGGTGTTGAACTCCTGGATAAATCCTTCCTGCCCAAGCAGAGCTCTCAAGCGACTCTATTGGATAAGTCTTATGTCCCCATCTCTTTTTCCCACAGTAGACATATAGACACATATAAATGAAAATAAGTGAGATCCTTTTTTGTGTATTCAAGTGAGAAGCCTACCATGGCAGAGATCGGCTTCCCCACATGGAATACATGGATTGAGCTAATCATCCTTCCACTTCTCTTTCAGTAGTTACCTATAGTTACCTCAGTAAACCTAACATTTGGTTTCATGCTAGGCCTCAAGGAATGAAGGAAGAGAAATTAAGAAAAAAAGGAAAAGAAATTATTCTCTGTACAGACCAAATGCATGTTTTGTTGAATGCTGGGTCAGGCAAACTACCATACTGCCTTAGATTATCCAGTTTTCTTTAGTCTGCTCTTCTTGGTAAACAGAAACCTAGAACAATCAAGATACTAAACTATTTCAGGCACTGAAATCTATAACCCCAAACATAGTTTATACATGTGCTGTGTCTCCATGCTCTGAAAAACACAGCATGCAGTGCAAATTTGTCCTTTTGTTTCTCACTGCACCCATGCAACAGAGCTGGACTGATGCCATGTCTCAGCCTGGATACAGCTTCTTCTACTGGCAGGGAATTCACAGCAGGTAAAAGGCCTCTCCTGATGACTGAAGGTTGCACAAGACTCCAGGGTGCTAGCAGTATAAGAGGCTTTGAGCAGAAAACACACAGCTTTATGGCTAAATGGATGCACCAGGTCTGGACCTGAGACTTCACATGGGTTATTTGGACGATGTCAATTTTTTGTTTCTCCAACTTGGTGTGTTCTCATGTGCTGTGTCATTTTTCCTCTGCTGTAGGAATAAAAGGCAGTTGGAAACACGAAAGGGGAGTAAACAAACAGCTGGTGCCTTTACAGAGCATGACAGACTAGGAAAAGCTGAGAAGAGTTTCCAAACAAGTACTTCAGAGATAGCAAGTGAGGGCATCATAAGTAAACACAAGGCTAAAGTAGGCCTTGCCATCTTCATGGTACTTTTTATCTGCAAATTTGTGCTAACAGGTAAAATGGTTGGTTAGATACCCTTCATCAGCATTACCAGATTCCTTTCACCTAAACACATGTGTCTGTTCCTCCTATAAAACAGCCCCAGAAAGAGAAACAAGATGCAAGAAGTCCTCTGACTTATTACAACAGTGGAAATGTTGATTAAAAAGATAGGTCATTTTCTCTCTTTGTTATTGCGCACTTGGACTGTTCATATAGTAGAGCTGGTATTGTGAGAATAAATCTATAGTCACCGGGGTCCAGACACTCTTGCCTGTCATCTGTGTACACCCAGATCTGTACACTCTCCATTTGTGTACACATGCACACTAGCCTTCCCCGTCCTTTTCTAAAATATCATTGCATATTTGCTTTGAGCTGACATGATCCAGAAGATCTCTTCCTGCCTTAGAAGGGTACAAGCAGCTTGTACAAAGACATGCCTTGCAGTAATTGCATAAGGAGGTTTCCAGAGAAAAAGGTGGATGGATCTTGGTACGATTTCCCTTCTTTGAGAGCTGAAAGGGGGATGTCATGGCAAGCCCTGAGCACCTTGCAAGGGAGGAGATGAATAAATCTTCTGGCTTAATTCATTTCTGTGTCATCTCCTTCAGCATTATTGATTGGTCAGAAGTAAAACTGACCAAAAGGGGATGAGGGTGGGAGGGAAAGACTTTTAAAATGTGACTTAATCTTCTCAAGCTACTTGGACGCTTTTTATTCCTTAGGTCACTTAGAAGGTTGCTGTAACTTTCCCCTCACTTCTGCTCTTTCAGCTGTGCCCTGACTGCCTCTTCCTTCTTATAATGAACCTGAGCTATTCCTTCATCCTCAAGGTCCTTTAAAGCCCTATTGTTATCTTAGCTCTCATCTTCGCACTGAGACACGGATATTTCCCTGAATAGCCTCTGGTGCCAGTTTTCATTAGTCACTTCTCAGTCTTTAAAGGAAGCATCTCTGCTCTCTTGGGCTTCTCAGTGTGCCCCAGTCATTTGCAAAACGTTCTCCAATTCTCCCCAATCCCCTCAATCTCTCCCTACCATCAGGAAAACACTGTTTAGGAGTTGGACATGCCAGTTCAGAAAGATGCCAGTAGGTCTTCTTGATTCTGTATATTTCCTTGGCTCCATCTGTGTGGAGTTGTTGCCCCATGTTGTACTCCTGAAGTCTGTGCTTTGAGTCAGAGGCCTCATCCTTGACTCTACACTCATACAGTGCTAAGCACAGCACTGTGCCTCATGCCAGGGGCATTTACGCACTGTCATATGTCAGTATTTGATGGAAGAACATATTTCTTAGTGTTTTAAAAGTAATTTTAAAAGGTTAAGTTCCCTTTGGTATAGAATGCTACTTTCCTCCACCTTTTTGCCAAGAGGTAAAAAACATACTCTTGAAGATGACTCACTTCTAACCATATTTTTTCTTGAGGATTACTTTCAATTGCTAGGTCTGTGTAATCCTTGGATTACCTTGCCACTAATCCATCCCATTGTTAAGAATCAGCAATTTTACACCTATATTGATCTCTGGAGCTGACTTGGCTTCAATAGGAGCTAGGCACTTGCATGTAAAAGCAGACTTCACCTCCTTTAGAGGCTTACTATCCCAATACAACAGCAAACAGAAAAGCTACTTAAGAGGATCATGTAACAAAAGAGGGGTTTTTTTTACAGATCAACATAAATTACAACTTTCTTTAGTTGTTCAGAACTGGTTCAATTCAATATCAGAACAAATTCTGTACATTCGAGGCTGGCCTAAAGCAGAGAAGGATCAAGCCATTATTTTAATGTTTCAGGTCTTTTACCATTTTCTTTTTAGTAAAAAAGTCAGAAATCTGACTGGCCTTGCTCAGCAGTCTTAAGTTGAAGGCTTTAAAACATTTCAGAGAATTTTGGCTCGAATACAGAAATCACTGGTCTGGCATGAAAGCTGGTCTCTCAGTGGTTCCATCAAGGCTGGGATTTTCACTAAACTTTGCTGTTAGATTATATTCTTGAATGTAACATATTCTTAGGTTAGGCTGTATTATTGCGGGGGTTATTTTTCTTTAAATCAGAAAGGTCAAACTTTACCTAAGTGCAATATGTCAAAGGGAAATTATTTCAAGTAGTTGATCTCAACTTAAAAATTAAGTTGGATCTGAAGCTGAGTAAATATTTTGTCGTCAAGCACAATAAGTCATTATGCAGATCTCGGAATACAGGTTTTCCCCATGCTTCCTTTAGCTGTAGTCTTTTTCCTATACCTGTTTTTTCTTATATCTATTTAATCAAATTCTACAAATTGCTGTCATGCACTGAATCCATTTCCCCCTGAAGAGATACCTAGCTGCATCTCTTCAAATGGCTGAATTAAACCCAATGTATTTAATAAAAACAAAGAGCACTTAATCTCAATTTTTATTCTACAGCATTGTTAAGGTTAAATTAAGGCTAGATCTTAGGCTGCCATTTTTATAGTCTTTTTTTTTTTGTAATCTTTATTTTGGACATGCTGAATTCCACATATCCTTAGCCTCACTTTGCACTTCCATTTTAGGTATCTGAGATTATAATTAGGTACACGGCATGTGCAAAAATTGCTAGTTAGTGCAATACATGACACAACTGAAGCAATAAGAGGAAACAAGAAACAAATACATTTTTCAGTTATTCTGACGTGGAATATAGTATTTAGAATAAAAGATACATTATAAATTGTATCTTACAATGATGTGTTTGTCTTTAGTTCTTTTGGTTCTGCTAATGAGCTCACCCCTGAATGAAGCAACTTTTAGACTCGTGCTAATAAAACCAAGATCATAATCCGACCTTAACTTCAAGTTACCTAATTTAATACTGTACCATTACAGTATTTTAATTAATTCAGTAGAAGTAGACTCCTCTTTTACAGTATTAATTGGAAAAATTAGATCTTCTGGATTTGTTTTTTCGAATCTTTCTGAACTTGAAAAGAAACACAGATTCTGTCCACTGCCTGCAGACAGGCAATCAATCAGTGAGCATGCTTTCAGTTCCAGATCAGCTCCTACTTACAATGAGTAGAAACCTGTTACAATAACCTCAGCCACCACTATACAAATAGAACAAAGCTATTTGGGACCAGTGAAAACTAAAAACCCAACCAACAAAGAGAAAAAAAATCTCCACCACACAAGAACAACAAACCAGTTAACTGAACACAATTCCACTGGTCACTAATAAGCACTAATTGTTCTTTAACATAACTATACCTGTCTTTATAAGACTCCATCAAGAGGGAAGTGAACTTTTTTCTTGACATTTTCCAGTAAAATTCCACAGCATACCTTACCAGAATCTGACATTCTAACAAAAGCTCACATACATTTATTAGGATTATTTTTGTCCTTGGATCTTCTATTTGCTGAAGCTACCTTCTTATTCATAATCTTCCCGATGTGCTTTGTCCAGATTATTTGATTAGGTCTTTGCAGATGTAGAAAATAGTAATAGCACCTGTAACAGTAATTTGGGGGTTGTTGAATTTCTGTGATAAGGTGGGGGGTGGAGTTTTTAAGGAAACGAATATCTACCTGTTCCACATTTTACCTTAAAGTAACTGCAATTTTATTTAAAAGATAAATAAAAATATAAGTAGATGTAATAAAACTTACTGTCTATGAACAAAGATCTAAAACAAAGGCTCTTTACTATACAGCTGGTTTAATGAATGCTGGAATCCGTACATAATTCCTGATGAAAGTCTTTCATACCCAGGACGTGTAGCATACTAACATGAAGAGATACAGTGAACAGTAGAGAACATCAAATGTTTCGCACTGCATAAAATGTGACAGACATTGAACAGAAAATACATCCCTCAAAAACAGAAATGTACACTCGCACCATGTTATTTGTATGGAAAATATGAAGCACCCCTGGTTTCTGAAAGCTGGAGAAGAGCATCGTTCACTAGCTAATGTGCATATCACAAAATCCATGCAAGTGCTTCTCTTTTGCCTGCATATAAAATGGCCAAAAGTACTTTTCCACTTTCAGGAAGACTTTTGAAAGCATCTGAAGTGTTAACTGCCCATCAGGTATAATTTCAGGTATGAACATCCAAATTCGATTTTCCCTTGCTTTGATGTAAGTCTACTAAAATCATCATGATAGCAACCACGGTGTGACTAACTAGCAAAAGCCCAAAGCCTCCCTTCCCGCCTGCGCAGATGTGATATCTTTTGGAAGAAGTCTGTCTGTCTGTATGCACCCTTTCTCTAGTGCCATTCCTACCTCTCCCAGCTTTCCTTGTACAAAGAGTGCACAAGTAAACCTTCCTAAGCAAGACCTTGTGATCAAAACCACATATACTATCAATCCCATGGCCATTTTTTCAAAAGTTTTGAGTGGTATGTCAAAAAAATACTGCCAAGTACTCTCACACAGTGAAATCTCTGCAGATTTCCATGGGACAAAATACCCTCCAAACAATCTCTACAGAACTTTGTAGATACTGCTTGTCAATGACCTTTGGCACTGCTTCTTTCACACATTCAAACCTGATAATATCACGATATCATCATCCCAGTTTCTTGAAAACAGAAGTAGCTGTCTTCTGGATCATTCCTCTAAGTGTAATTCAAGCTGCAGAGAAGGCTGAAAGAGTAAGCACATGTTATATAGAAATGTTGTTACCCTATTTCTACAAACGTTCAATTTCTACAGTGTTCAATACAGCTAAACCAAATTGGCTGCAGAGATGCATTAGAAAACAGGAATTCGTCGTCCAGTGCCAGGTAAAAGTGCATCAAAGAGAGCACTTGGTGGAGTAATCAGGCAGTGCTTTGTGATGGCTTTCCAGTAAAACATCCCAACGGCAGCAGTTCGGGAATAGGATATCTGCTGTCTTGCCGGTCTGTCGCAATGGAGCTGGGGAAAGAATGAATTAGAGAGCTTCTAAGCCTGCCTTTGCTTTAATGAAACCTGCAGTTTGGTTTAGGTTTAAGCTCCCAGATAGTTAGTAAAAATTTTATTACCAGTTTCCAACAAAAAAA
The DNA here is from genome assembly GCA_013397755.1 of Cnemophilus loriae. Taxonomy (NCBI): domain Eukaryota; kingdom Metazoa; phylum Chordata; class Aves; order Passeriformes; family Corvidae; genus Cnemophilus; species Cnemophilus loriae. Next base: position 73,042 of record VZTF01009557.1, on the reverse strand, counting down.
AAAAAAAACTGAAATATCAATGAGAAATAGGAGTTTATGATACTTACATGCAACTCTAGAAAAACACATTTTAAGGTTGTTTCAACCCTGCTTAAGTACATGCATAAGTCCATTCACATGAGTATGAAACCACTCTGATTTCTGTAGCTATATACACTCAAGTGGACTATGGTTGAACCAGTAATAGAGCTCAAGCATGGGAAACTAATTTTTCATTTTAAAAATTACTTGTTTGCTAAATTGAAAGTGTCAGTGTTATTTTTGTTGATTTCAATAACTGTTATCTTGAATGAAGAGGAGAAAAGCACCATAAGAAGCTGTTTGCTTACATAATTCAAATAAGGGCAAAAGTGCTGCATTGGTGTGAAATTATAGACAAAAATATCTTCCTGAGTAGTTCAGAGTGCAAGGGCAAGATGTGAGTGCATGCATGGGCACTTATTTAAAATAAACAAAAATGGTAAAAACCCTATATTTCACGCAAAAAGAGATGCTTAGATTTCTCTTGGGAATATTTTCTGCATTGTTATGTGTTCAACTTCTCTCTACTTATAGAAACACAATAAATGTATCATTTTACCATATTAAGGGACTTGTTCTGTAGTTCTCAGGTGTAAAATTTCCATTTTTCTGAAGAGAGAGAAAAAAGGAGGAGTTTCTGGTGGGAAGTGATATTTACAGCTGTCTCAGTATAATCGAGTATATATTTGATTTTAGCAAGAATTTTTGCATAAGTTATAAACACAAGATGTGGAATTTTAGAAACGCCTACAGGGGATATTTCAGTTACAGCATTTTTGCTTCAGACTCGTTCTTCATTATAACTCCTCTATGAAAATTTACCTTGCAAGCTCTGCTCTGCAACTGACCTCACATGAAGGCTGTCCCACCAGTTTTATTTGCATCACACAAGTACCTGGATGCCTATTTCCAACATAAAACCACGCCCTCTGTAATTTTTTTATGAAACTTTTCACATTTGTGCCATTTAGAAGAGTTTATAACAGTTTTTAACCCTCCTTTTTCAAAAACAATGTTATTCATGTTACAGAAAGGAATCAATAGTACCCACAGCTTTTCATACTGTTGTTTCATGCAAAATATAAATTAGCCTTGCCTCCTCCTCTTAAGATCCTTTAATTCCTTCTCCTTAGTAATTTAGAGTCTATGATACCTGTTTCTTCCAAATACTTGCTCCAAGTGAGTTAAGAAACAGATAGACCAGCCTAAACTATTGCTTCAAGGATATTGCTCCATTTTTTTTTCTTTTGATATTAGAGGTACTTATTTAATGGCAGAAGAAAAATAAACAGCAAAACTGAATCTGTGTAGGAAATACCAATCCCATACTTAATTCTGCGGTGTTGCCAGGTGGTAGATGAATTTTTTTCTTCCAGCACAACACATCCATACTTTGAAAATCACCAGCATTCCAGCTTTAAGTGTGTGAGGAGATTTCTGTCTAAACAGTTTGTGGGAAAAGGTGAATAGATTAGCATAGGATAGATAATTTTTTTATATACACTGCCAAGCTGATGTGTTGTCTTGTGTGTGAAGAAGGACTGGTCTGAAGTAGGTAAGAATCATACGAATACAGTCTCTGTATTTCTGGTGTTACAGGATTAAAAAATACATGGGTATCTGAGTGTGAACGGCTTCTTAGATTAAACACATGCAAAAACTATGCTAGAATTGGTACGACATGACAGGAATGAGGCCTGACAGGATCCACCTGTACTGATGGGGAAAACACATCTTTGGACATAAGCTGGAGGGACTGACTGAGAGGCCATTAAGCTAGAATCAGTGCAGGAAGAGAATACCAAAAGCATTGCATAGGTAAGCCAAGGGTTGGCATGGCACTGCCTGGTAGTGACAGTGTTAGTGGGCAACATTTACACTGCTCTTGGGAGCACAGAGGGCTCTGAAATGCTTCTACACCAACTCAGTATGAAAAAAATCAAGAACGTACATCTGTTCATACCTCTGATTTACCCAATAAAGTATGGCCAAGCAACTTACTTTTTTTTTGTTTTGTTGCTTTTTGGTTTTGAGGGTTTTTTTCTCATAGCATTATGTTCTCATAATCAGATCAGAATTTCAAAAGCTCAAACTAAATGACTTGAATAAGTTTGCACCTCTCTTCAGGATATTTGCTGCTGTATATCATGAGATACCATGGATAGGATGGGTGGTGGGATAGGAGAGTGGATGGCAGAATGCCCTTGGATTTTGACATAAATGTAGAGATTAGTTAGAGCTACTTACTCTAATTATTAAACAAGCACCAGAATGGCAGAATCCATCTCTAAAGATACACTTCCATTAACAAGCAGCAAAGTGAGAACAGATATTCAGCAGGAAGCAGTGTTCAAGAACCTGCTTCTAAATCGAACCAGTTTTACAGAGGAGGACAACCTAGGCTCATACAGATGGAATGCTCACTAGAAATTGGCATGCATCTTCTGTTGCTTATTAATCCCAAGGGAATCCAGTCTGTGCACTCCATCACCACCTTGTAATGTGAAGCAAGGCAAGTAGTGATGGTCAGAAAATTTGCTTTGAAAATGCACTCCTGATGTAATTTAAAAAACTGCCTTAGGCACTAGGAATTCCAGGCATGAGACGAGATTATCAGTTCATCAGTTATACAAATGTTTGATTTTTGTTTTGCTAGAGATCTGCGTTCACTGTTCACTGAGGGCCAGCCAAACCAGATGGAGTGGGATGGGCTCTTCCCTTGTGACTATCTCTTTTGTGGGGATGTGGAGTCTTTCATCTCTATTGCCAGTTATAGACTCAGGAGTCAATTAGTGAAAAGCAATTTTAGAACCTCTAGACAGAAATCATGCTCAATACTTCTTTATTTCTGTAATGTAATATACACTCATTTACCAGCATATTAAAAAAAAAAAGGCAGAAAATAAGGATTTCTGGTTAAAATTATTGGTGCAACTCTAAAGCATCAGCTCTGTCTAGGATCTGTCCCTTAAACCTTTTTCCCGGATGGGGCTTTAAGTAGATTGTTAAGTATTTGACAGATCTCAGTATCAAGATCAATACTGAATTAGAAGGCATAGCTAAGCATAACCAGGGGGAAATAATTAACAAAATTAAGGAGGGTTTTGCTCTATGGGGAACTATTAAAGTTATCTTTATGGGGTCATGTAAATGTAATAAAAGATTCTGCCTGCACCACAATTTAATTCTATATCGGAAATGGTCCCTGTAGATGTACCAAAAGATTATTTTACTAAAACTGCATGTATATTCTCTCCTGGGCTAAGAAAAAGGGGAACAAAATCTTAGAAGTAGAAAGTTGTGAATTTTGCACAACACATATTTAAAGTTGCCTGAACTCCATTTGTATCAATGGTATTTAGTTTGATCAGAGAGCTGGTTAATGGTTATCCTACTCTACAAGAATAGGAGAACATGATTATATAGCTGTGCTTTAGGACATTACACCTACTTTCCATGACAGAATCTACCCAAGTATTTTTTGTATTTCCAGACTACAGAAAATGGTACAAAATTATCTATTAGAACAATCCCAAATAACACACGTCTCTGTAAGTCTCTGAATTAATTGTCCTTTAAAAAACAGAACGTAGACGTAATTTTAATTTGCCTTGTAACAAAAAAAAGTTCAAATTGGAGAGTGTGATATTTTAATATCTCTTTTAGAGCTGTGTGCAGCAAACCTGAATTGTTCATTACTGATTTAAATTCTTCTAACTAAATGCCAGCATGCAGCTCTCTGAGGATCTGTTGTTCTTTTTTGCCTCCTCTTTTTCATTAGTGTTTTTCCAATTACACTAAAAACAATTTAATCTATTCAGAAGTTCTCTTAAAATAATGTCAATCCTTATCTTAACTCAAAACCAAGCCTATCATAAGAGAATGTCAAACTGAATTAATCTTGCTCTGTCAACACCACATGGATGGTGACCCTCATCCTGGCTTACAGCCTTGCCCGCGGTTGAAAGCACCCATTTAAATATGGGGTTTGCTCATTGGTGGAAAGATAATGGCTCTGTATAAGCAGGGAGACCCAAGGACACTTTGTAGGTTCACGCCCTGACTGTATGACAAAACCACGCCACTGCTTTCTCTGTGCTTTCTTTTAATGAGAGCCCAGGATGCGAGTGCAAGGAAGCCACATCATGCTCCTGGAATATGCTTCCTGGCATCTGTCGCAGCTTTCTTGCTTAGTTCCTGTTTCCCAAAATTTTTAATCCATCATGAGAAGACTGATCTTTGCCATTTCATCAAAATGTTCCTCTACCAAGTGTCAGGTCAACATAAAATGTTATGTTACATTTTTCAGCCTGATTCAGTAATTTTCATCTATGGGATCAGGCTCTGGTAGCACAAAGAGCTTCTTTTCTTGAATAACGTTTTAAAGGCTTGGGCATGTAGTTTCTACAGTGAACTGGTGTTGCTCTAAATACTTGTACTTAGCAAGTGCATGTAATAAATCATGATTAAACATATCTCTAGTCACTTTTCTTCAAGACTGATAATGTTCAGCTACCACAGTTTGTCCTTTGCTTTTAAGTTAACACTAAACTAGCACTCCTTTCCAATGTTTAAAAACAATTTAAACTAGGAGACAAGCAGTGCAACTATTATGATCATGACCACCAGTCTAGACTAGGGTGCCGTCTCCATAGTGGCATCTACTCCAGAAGGTAGTATGAACAGGAGGAACATGTGGGCTCATGAAAGCCCTTGTGAAAGTAATTTGTGAATTAACTGTTGGTATATGGTATCTGGAGACTAGCTTAAGCCTCAAAGCTCAAAATTTATGTCTCTTCCAAAGCTCTTTGGCATCAACACATTGCATTCAGTTTTTCACAGCAGAAGCTAATTCTTCCTCTGAATTCTGTTTTCACTGATATCCTGTGACATCAACTGTTTAGCTAATGTCCAGGTGAAAATAAACCTTTCACCATTCTGAATTTGCTGTCTTCTCATTTCTGTGCCCTATAGTGTTTGTGTTGTAAGACAGAAAGGAAAGTGTCTTCTACAGGCTACTTGTAATTTTAAATATTTTTATCACATCCTTTTTTCATAGAAAAGAAACCAAATCCCTTGATCCTTTATCTTCATGTGAGTTTTTTCCATGCCTATAATTATCTGCATTTTCTTCTAATGATTTTCACTCTCCAGGTCTTCTGGGGCCGTTCCAACACTGCCACATTGATCCCATGTCCAACTTTGAGCTTGAGTCTAATCTGCTTCACCTTTCCATTGTTTGGACGAAAGATTGGACTTTGCTGCTGGCACATGGTAGGATTCAGCTGCAGCCTGTTCTACCTTGAGAGCAGTGAAAAGCTCAGCCTGAATACATGCAGGCACAGTGGTATTACCCGAGGCTGGGAGAAAAATCAGCTGCTGGGGTCCCTGCTCTGGGCTGTCTTCTGCTTTTTTTTTTCTGGTGCAGTACAGACCAAGCCTAATTTTGCAAATGTGTCTTTTAGATTCAGCAAGTAGAACTGAGGACAGCATTCCAGAGCAGGGAAAGTATCTACTATGCTAAAAAATATGATGGCATTTTATTTTCTGCCTAATTATCGTCAGGTTTCAGACACACGCAAACACCTTGCCCTCTTTTGTTAAAAACAGCCATTTTTTTGTTTAGAACTTCCCTAAGATACATACTTTCTCCTTATACTTTCATGATTTATTTTATCAACTTTCACATTACTTATGTAGCTGTCAGGCCATTCTGAGATTCTCATAGTCTTTTTGAGGTTTGCATATCTGAATTGCTTTTATCTCCACAGAAAGTTACTGTTCATATATTTTTAATTAATCAAGTTGCATGTAATGAAAGTGAGGTGCTCAGAGACTTTGGGACTGAACAGACATTTTGGAGGACTCTGAATAAACTTACTGAAAACACTTTCTCTTCTCTTCAGCATGACTAATCGAAAATACATTAGAGGGAAACCTGTTTCAGAGTTGCTGTTCTGGGAGTCATGGTGATATGTGATGTTGAATGGCTGTTAGGGATGTCAAACGATATAGGGACAAGCATTAACGTGAACAAGAATGTTTTTACTGTCTTCAGTGAGACTCGGCTGAACTGTCACATAACCTGCTGCAGTCTTAATATGTGTACACATAATTGAGATGTAGAATCAGAGAGTCGTTGAATCATTAGGGTCAGGATAGACCTCTAAGGTCATTGAGTCCAATCACTAACCTAACACTACCAGGTCCACCACTAAACTACGTCCCTAAACACATCTACATGATTTTTGAACACTTCCTCGGCAGCCTGTTCCAGTGCTTGACAGTGAAGAAATTTTTCCTGATATCTGATATCCAAACCTCCCCTGGTGTAACTTGAAGCCAATTTCCTCTGGCTCTGTTGCTTGTTACTTGGGAGAAGAAGCTGATCCCCACCTGGCTACATCTTCCTTTCAGGCAGCTGTAGAGAATGATAAGGTCTCCCCTGAGCCTCCTCTTCTCCAGGCTAAAGAAGCCCAGCTCTTTCAGCCGCTTCTCGTATAACTTACTGTCCAGACCCTTCACCAGCTTTGTTGCTCTTCTCTGAACATGCTCTAGCACCTCAATGTAGTGAGGGGTGTAAAGCCCCAGACCTCACTTAGACCTTTTTTAAAAAGTGGCACAAGGTACTACTTTTCCCTGAGGTGGCACAAAGGACAACTTGATAAAAGTTCCCAGGAGGTTAAAAAACAAACTTTCCTGGCAAACTTTAGAAGATCCAGAACCTAGCAAAATTTAAAGCAAATATTCAACCAAAATAAATTATTTCACAAAATACTGACTTAGCAAACTCTAACCCATCCAGCCTTAAATTACCTAGATTTCAAAAAGAGGAAACCAGGAGAAGAAAAGGAGAAAGGCAAAAAAGAGAGGGAAAAGAAGGATGTAGCTGCCACCTTGGATTCAGCATGGTCTCAGCTGCCATAGCAAGGTGCCCATGTGTGTTTCTGCACAATGGTTTTTATCAGGTCTGGCCACACCTCACCCCCAGATCTGGTCTCCTGGGGCAGGGTTTGGGGCATTGCTTCCACTCTGCCAGTGACTGACAGCCATTCTGGGCTGGACTGGAGGCTCCAGAGGTGTGGAGTGTGGAGCAGTGCACAATTCCACCTTTACAGAACCTGCCTTGCCCTACCTCCCACCGCCCTCTGCAGACACACACACATACACATATCAGTTGTTTTGAGCCAATAATCATTTTATCCAGTCTCTTACAAGAAGCTATTTCTTTCTGTGACTGTCCTCTCTAAACAGAACTGTTCATTTCCAGAGAACAGGAGTGCTATTTGCAACTTCTACCTGTGGCTGCCTACTTTTTGCTATTCAATACTCAATTACAAAATGATACACTCATGGATAGCTAGCTGTCCTCAATAGCTTACTATCCACCCATGAGATGAAATGCTGTGAAAAACGTGAAAGACGATATGGAAGGGCACATGCCCCATCCCTGGGAGCCTTCAAGGTCAGGTTGGACAGGGCTCCGATCAAGCTGGTCTAGTTGACGATGTTCCTGCTCATTGCTGACTCGACAAAATGACCTTTAAAGGTCCCTTCTAACCCAAACCATTCTGTGATTCTAAGATTATATATTTTGGCTGTCTTGTGAGACAAATGACTGCTCATATGACGGGCACCCTACACGAGTCTATTTTATCCATAATATCCATATATTTGTTCGAGCACCTCTTTTTGAGTGCTCTATGCTCAGGATTTGGAGTGCTAATTTCTTTATTAACTTGCTTTTATGGTCATTGATACTTTAGAAAATTGTCTGGATAAAAAGGTCTCAACACGTAAACATGCAATATTTAGCTCCCTTTGTCTGATTATAATTAGTAACATAAGTAATAAAATAGGCTGTGTATGCTCAAATCACATTATTTTAAGTTAGATCATGACTCTCACCTGGATGTTGGTAATTTCAGAAATCAGAACTGTGCAAACTTCTGTGTAAGGAGGCAAAACTACCTACCTGTAAAGGGAAGACTTTACTTCCTACCTGTAAAGGGAAGACACACTCTAAAAATTCTCCCTGGTCTGCAGTGATGCAATTTTGGGACACAGTAGCAGAAGAAATATAAACAATACTTGAGTGTTTCATTCCAGACACTCTGTCTCCCTAATGATACATCAGAGTATTTTCATCTAACCTCTCCTGCTAAATCATTGGTAGTATTGGCTAGATATTGATGATAAATGTATCATATTGATAGCTAAATATTGGTAGCTAAATGTATCATAATGCATCATTGTAACATCTCCAATACCTGCTGATAAATGGCTTCAATTTCTTGCTACAACAGCGATTTATGAAAGAATATCATATAAACTTCAAATTAACTCCCACAATTTGAAGAGATTGCCTCTTTTTACACTTTATAAATAGAAGCAAAGATTGTACATCTCCTCCAATATCTGCGTTGAAATGATCTATTCTTATTCCCAAAGAGAGCAATATAGTGCTCAAAGGGGAGCTCCTTTCTGGTCTAAACTGTTGTAAACCCGGAAGAGCTGAGGCAATTTACTCCAAAGAAGGATCCGTCCCCAGGAGCCTGCCTATTGTTACCTCTCCAGCTCTCAAGCTTTACTAAATTGATTTCTTTTTTCTCTCTTTTTGCAAGGAGCTCTCACCCAAAGAGAACTAGCTGCTCGGGGATCGCCAAAATGGAACAGATGGAGAATGCCACACTTTTCAAAGAAGTTATCTTAGCAAAACGCAGCAGGTATTTTCCTTCTTTGAAACTCTTTCCAGAGGAGCATAACATTTGTTAATAATATTAGACATAAGAAGCCTTAAGGCTTATTCTGTGGTAGGAAGCTTCTATGAGCCAGACAAGACACTGACCTGATTCCACTTTTGCCAGAACTCGCACTTATTAACATCTTGTGCTGGGCAGGAGGAGGGGCAAAAAAACCCACATTAAATGCTGTCAAAATATTTTCAAAACATATCAATAGCCATTTTCCATTAAACGCAAGTGGAAAGCACAAAACAGGTGACAGTAAGGCACATGGTTTATATAATTGCTCATATTTTCACCTCTGAGTAGTTACTTCATTTCCAACTTGTACTTGTAAAATCTTTATGTATTACCATCATTTATTTCTGGTATGGAATAAATGCACACATTTATTTCATCTAGTCAAGTCAGTATACAAGCAGGAACAAGGTGACAAAGTGTTCCTTATGATCTTCTAATGTACCTCTTCTCTTTTCTATAATCCCTTCAGAGGTCATCCCCTCTTGTCCTCTGTCAAACTGTTGCAAGCATGAAAATAATAAATAATACATCCTTCATATCCCAGCAACTTTATACAAGTGCTTTTAACATATAAGCTCTTCAGTGAGACATGAAGAGAAAATTTGAGTTGTTGGTCTCTTATTTCAAAATGAGTGAGAAGCCATTATGTTCCATTTGTGCCACATCTCACAGACAGTGCCTGGGAGCTGACAGAAGGAAGATCTTCCCTCAGTACATACAGCACTGGCATATCAGCAGTAACCCTAGTTCTTGAAGCAGAGACCCCCAAGAGCCTCGGGGAAACCCCCAGGAGGGGAAGGTCCATCAGATTCCCTGAAACAGCTCATCTCACACCCCGGGACTGCTATGGTGATGTGGACTAACCCCCATCCAAGCACAGTGGCAGGTTCCACGTATGGAAACCTGCCTGCTAGAAACCTCAGGAAAGGTGGCCTACACATGAACAGCTATGCCTAGGAGAAGAGGACCTTGTTTTCATTATGCTGGTGGCTGTTGAGCAGAGAAGTGGACATGCAGGTTAAGGTTTACCCTGCTCGGTGTTTGTGTCCAGGAAAGCGTTGAGTCCTCCCTTTCTTCCTTCAGATGTTTCGAACTCTTGTGAATGTGGCCAGGCTTCCCTGAGCTCTCCTGCCTCCACTTTTAGGCTGATGCAACACCAAATTAAAATGAGAATAGCAGGAGGTTCCAAAATTCTAGCAGCTGTTTGCTGGCTATGGATACCCTGGCCAGTGAGGACAGCTTTAAGGTCCCTCTTGCTCTTCTGTTAGCACACAGAAAATCAAAAGGGCCTTTTGCAGCCTTTTGTGGCCCACACACTCCCTTGTGTAGAAGGAATACGGATTGCTGGAGGACAAATGGGGCTAAGCAAGGACTTCATCATTAAATAAAGCAAATTAGCAAATGCTGGAGTTAGTTACTGGTTCCAATGAAATGGTTTAGGGTAAATAAACACTAATGCATTTATATATGAAACCAAATCTGGCATGGAGATGAAGCCAAGCAAACCCTGTCATACTCAGCTAGAAGTTTGTATAGTAAAACTGATCATATTTCTTAATTCTCAGACAAGGCAGTTCCTCTAAGTGCACCTGTTTAGTTTTGTTTGGGGTTTTTTTCCTTTCTTTCCAGCTGCTCACAACACCAATAAATGACTAAGTAACGCCATTACTGTAAAACATGCTGAACACCACAAAGCTGTATTTACTGGAAGGATGTCACATTATTCTTTCCATACCATTAAATATTAGTTTAGGCTTTACATAACCCTTAGAGATAAAAAAGGTTATTCTTCAAGCCTCAAGGAAATGCAGTAGGAGGCAATTTTCCAAGTGGCGCAGAAAAGTTATGCACACAGGTCTTGTTATCCATGCACTCACAAAGAAAATTTAGCTCCCTGCCCATTCCTGCTCTTCCCAGTTTTCTCAGCAACATGCAACAGGAGTTAGAAAACCAAGACATAAAATGTTTTGGCCTGAGTGTCAGTGAAAAGAAGAGAATGCTATTTTTCATCTCCTATTTTACATTATGATTTGATCAACTTCATTCCTTGCAATTTTAAGAAAAGCTTTTGCAGAGCATAGCGATAATACATACAAACTTCATCATGTATATGCCCTTTTCAACTTGATGGTATGAGATTCAGGCTATGTTCTTTCCTTTGTGCAAGCTGAGTTGTTTTTACTTTATTTTATTCGCCAGATATACACAGACAAGCAATGTGTTGAGGGTTCTGAAAATCAAGGATTTAAACTCAAGTATTCAGAAGCCCCAGCCATTACTTGCAGTGATTTTAATGACACAGAAATTTAAAAGCTCTGAATATTATGGGTTATTATCAGCAAATGTTACCTATGATAAGCTGGAACAGAGTTAAGGGTAATCATAGACTCAGAAAACAGGTCACTTACATCGTGTTATGTCTGCATTGATTAAGGCACCGAAATCTTCATAGACCTGGGTCAATAAACAGGAAGACAAGGTGCAACATTTCTCGTTATTCTGGAAAAAACAGATTTAAGAGATTATGACTGTATTTCACAGGGCTATATTTTACAGATTCTTGTTAGTCTTTACCCACTCATAATCTTCCAATTATAATCAGGATTAAAAACAATGATAAGGAAACCTTGAATTAAATAGCTGGTTTTAGATTTTCTTTGCATTTGTACTTGAGAATCAACTTTGTTCTCTCTGACTGGCATAATAATTAACACAAGCTGATTGCAACCATATGTGCAAGGTATATTTGATATATTTCAATGTATTTTTTATTTTATCATATAAATATACACAATGAGAGTGTGAGAGTCATTCTAATTTGTTCAGACTTTTACATTTTACATCCATATTATCTCAGAAAAATTACAGAATACTTCTCTTTCCTAAATGATCATTTTATTTGGGGTTTGTATCAGAATGCATTAGGGTAGAAATTAAAAACCAATTTAAATGCATAAAACTGGTTTAATTAATTGTATTTAACTGTCTCAAACATATGGCATCCCTTTATTTCCCTATAAGAAGGAAGTTTATTTAAAACTAGCCAGATTACTAAATGAAAGAAGGAGATACATTTAGTGAACTGAGGGATTACTTCTTGTCTCCAGGAGCTAATACTTAGATGTCTAACATGCAGATAAATGGCTAGTGAAATTATCGGAAGTGCCTATAGGGGCTACTGCCTCATTTACCCTGAAGTCAATAGGAGTTAGACATTTAATCTGTGGGAGGGATTTTGAAACTCCCACTGGTCATCTGTCTCCATCTCTAGGCACCAAAATATCTTTGGAAATCTGACCTCTCACTCAGGATTTTGCCCATATTATCTTCTCCCCTTGTTTTACTCATAGATTAGAACACAAAACAGTGCCACATTTTCAGCCTTCAAGCCATTTCTGAATTTTCCAGGAGCAATGATAATTAAACGACAAAAGCGCTGAACCTGCCAGTTCAGCCAAAAGAAAGAAAACAGAGGCATTTCTGCACAATGTCTGAAAAAAGAGCGTAAACCAGTATCAGCATCATGGTAAAGGAAGAAAACGTAGTACATTACCGGATTTGACGACATAATAATTATTTTAATAAAGTCCATGTTGACCCTAAAAATTTAATGTTTTTCTTCTAATTGCCAAGTAGCTCTCTTTGAGTAGGAGAATCTTTCTAGTATACTGAAGTAATGCTGAGAAAATCTAACCTTTATTAGAGGTTGAAGTGTTTTACATCTGAATTCAATTTTATTGTTAATGCAATTAATTTTACATATTTTTTTAATAGAAATATCTATTTTAATTCTAACTTCTCAGGACCTCTAGGAGTTCCCAAAAGCACACTGGATAACTGGGCTGCTGGTACAGTCACTGGGGCATTACACCTCTCCAGCTACAAACTGAGCAGGGCACTTAAGAAAGTACCAGTGTGAAAACCATATCAAATTCAGCCTTTCAGTGTCTTTGCTGATGTGCTTTCAGGTGCTTCCTCATACTCAGGATGCCCTGTCTGAACTCTCTAATGGATTTAGACAGCTACATCTTTTCTCTTAAAAGCCTAAATGCACTGGTACTGCTGCTTTAACCAGTAGGTCAGTTGAGCTTTTACCTTCTTGAATCCCCTTTTCTGCCAAGGAAGGTCTCCTAAGACAGTGTCCATATGACCAGGCAAGCAGGAACTTTCCCAGGTGGGAGCCCTCCCTAACCACTTACTGAGATTTTGCCTATGAATACTTTCTCACAGAGAGGTGACTTAACCACTTGGCTGCATTGTTATTCTTATTTCTGTTCTGGCTTCAGTCATGTGCAATTATTGTAGCAAACATGAAGCATCATGTATAGCCTAAAAGAAGTTTTTTCCATACCTAATATTTTCTGTGCTCTCACTGTGGATATTTTCCTGGCAGCAAAAACTGTGCATTGACCCATGTCCTTCTAAATCCTAGACAATTTGGGTTAAGCTGTGGAGTTAAACCAACAGCATATAATCATTCCAAAGATAAGGAAGTGACAGAACACCTTGCTGGAATTTCTAAAGTAGTCATAGGTGTGGCATGCTATGTATGACCACTGCTGAGGTCTTTCTCTGCATGCTTAGGGGAATTTTCTCCCAAGTCAGCATTGGAAATATAGTACCTACAAACTTTAAACACACCCAGGACTAAAAAAGAGTTGAGCTGGGGGCATTTTGACTTTTCAGTTTAGGCATTCAGTCTGGATTCATCTCATCTAGCTCCAGTCATCTGTAGGTGATGAATCATTCAAACAGTTTTAGATACCCAACTTACACTGCATGAACATCATGACTCAGTCTGATTTAAGCAAGATGAGATTTGCTACTAAAGTATAACTCTGGTGTAGAAGATATCTCAAAGGCCTGGGTTCCTCATGCTTGCTCATCTTTTCTGCTGGATTAGAAATTATTGTTCCGGTATGTATTCTGAAAGTTTTATATATATATTAAAAATAATAAATTACATTTCTGAAAATAGAAAGGTTTTCATCCCTCACTGAAGACTAGAAATAAGAAAATCCCATTAAACTGGTTTGATCAAGATAATTTTAGTAAAATCAGTATTTCATATATATTTACAGTGAGAAGTTCTGATGTAATTATTTATAGAATCTTCTGTACCTAAGATGCCTTGTGTGTAAGAGATAAGTAAAAAGACCTCTATCTCCCCTTCCTTCCCATAGAAAAACCACCTTAACAGCCAAGGAGAGGGACTTCAGTACTAAGTTTGTTCTCAATGGATGGACTTCAGATCCTGTAGGTGAGCCTTGTTCCTAAGTTTAGGTGTATGCATTTTGACAAGCAGGTTTTAGGGATGGAGGGAACTACTTAGAATACCTAAGTGGATGGACCACTTGGTGGATAAGGAATTGGCTGGCTGGTCAACACATTGTTGTAGTCAATGGCTTGCTGTCAAAGTGGATGTTGGTGACAAGTGATGTTCCTCTGGGGTCACTATCGAGGCTGCCACTGTTTAACATCTTTGTCAGCAACATGCACAGTATGATTGAGCGCACTCTCAGCGCATCAGTAAACAACATCAAGTGGTAAAGGAGAAGCCACTGGCCAAGAATTCTCTCACCATGCAAGGAGTGTCACACACACCACCCAGGCTTTCCCTGCTAGGACTGGAGTCTGTTCTCAGTGGGGCTGATGGGCTCCCTTTCAAATCCTTGCACACACGCTCCCTCTCAGGTGCACTTCCTCCTTCAGCCTCTACCCTGGGTTTTCCGCAGCGGAGTCTCAGGTGTCAGATTTATAAAAATAAATAATTTAATAGAGTGATACAGCAACAGATCAGCTTAAACTGACCCAGAAGAAAAAAATCTCTGGCCTATTAGACCATCATTTATGCACCTGCCCTCATGCACTCTTCATGTGATTTCAAGTCCAATGGTGATTTTCAGGCTGGGATCTTCTAACACCTTATTGGATTCTTTCTCTGCCTCCCCCTAGCCAGGCTGTTAATTGCTCTTATCTTGTCGAGCTGTAGCTTCTGCTGATGGCTGCAGCCTCCTCAGCCTTTGGTTTGTGTTTCTTTGTGCACTAGATCAGTCAGGACATAGTAATGAAAAAAGGCCTAGACTTAGGATAAAAATCAGTTAGCAACAACTAAACATCAGTGTGTTATTAATATTCTTCCCAAACTAAAGACAAAACACAACACTGTACCAGCTACCAAGCAAACTGACTGTGTTCCAACATATCTGGGTGAAAGTTCACAGCTTGCAGCCCAGGGCTCCAGCAAATCCAGCTGCTCGTGCTGAGCAAGTAAAACCAAGCACACAGCAGGTTAAATCACACAGTATTATAATTTTGAGTGACCCATTCTGTTTAAAACTCCCTTATTTAAGCTTAACAAAAAGCATTTCTCAAACACCACACTGTATGGTACACTTGACACTGGAGGGAGAGGATGCCATCCAGAGGAACCTTGTCAGGCATGAGAGCTAGGCCCATGCAAATCTCATGAAGTTCAACAAGGCCAAATGCAAGGTCCTATATGTGGGTCACTGCAATTCCAANAAGGTCCTATATGTGGGTCACAGCAATTCCAAGCACAAGTACAGGCTGGGTAGACAACGGATTAGGAGCAGCCTTGAGGAGACGATCTGGGGGTGTTGGTGAAGGAGAAGTTCAACAAGACCCAACAACACGTAGCTGTAGCACAGGAAGCCAGTTGTGTCCCGGGCTGCACAAAAAGCAGCGTGGCTAGTAGGGAAAGCAGAGGATTCTGCTACTCTGCTCTAGACTCCCATGACTCCACCTACAGTGATGAATCCTGCTCTGAAGCCCCCAGAATAAGAAAGACATGAACGTCCTGGAATGAGTCCGGAGGAGGGAGACCAAGATCATCAGAGGAATGGAGCACCTCTCCTGTGAGGACAGGCTGAGAGAACTGGGTTTGTTCAGCCTGGAGAAGAAAACGCTCCATGGAGACCTTATAGCACCTTCCAGTAC
>VZTF01009557.1:36847-46850 GCA_013397755.1 Cnemophilus loriae | reverse complement strand
TCCACCCCTCGCGCACCGCCGTCGGGAACAGGCCGCGCTTCTCAGCCACACGGTTAAATGCGGGTTTCATTCCCTTTCGTTAGTGGTATAGGGAGTCGAGGGTAGTCACCCAGCCCCCTCGGTGTGCAGGGCAGTCTCGCCTCATACGTTGCCGAGGCATGAAGCCTCAAATTTTTTTTTTTACCAGAGCTGCTGTTGGATATTTCTGGTTCAGAAGTTGCAGAAGCAATGATATTACAGAAGCAATTAGGTTGGAAAAGACCTCTGAGATCATCAAGTCCAACCTATGGCCAAACACCACCACCGTGTCAACTAGACCGTAGCACTGAGTGCCACGTCCAGTCTTCCCTAAAACACTTCGAGGGATGGGGACTCCTCCACCTCCCTGGGCATTCCTGGTAGATTCATCACCAGAGCCTTGATCTTCCCTGGTTTTAACAGAGTCACAGTTTTTAAGAAAAGTGTGTGTATCAGGATCACTCTTATTATAGCTGTAAACACTGTTTGGTCACGGTGGGGTTTATTAAGGCTACAAAGACTGCGCTGACTCAAGCAGAGGCAAGAATTAGTGTGTGTGCTGGATGAGGATGTTAAATAGTGCAGTTTCATACAATCAACTTTATGTTATGACTTAGCAAATTCATGTCAATAAGATATGCACACTTTCTTATACTTAATTCACTTTGAAAGGTTGGACTTGAAGACTAGAAAAGTTGTCACTTTTGGTGTTACTGAAGGAAAGGCACTTCAGAATTTCTAGTCTCTGAACATAGGAGCAATCCACACAACTGTATGCGTTTCAGAGCTAGTACAAAGAAAGGATGAAAACGTTTGATTAAACGATACAAATGCAGTCAGTAGGATTTGGATTTGCTTTTGTAGAATGTCCATGTGAATAAGCAAGTAAACTTAGCTTGAGTGTGTTGTGCAGTAGCAACAGGCATATCTACAGTTACTCTGCAGCAGCTGGCATTCTCTAAGTGAAGGTAACTTTAGAAAAAAAAGGAGAAAAGGAATGTTATCTTAATTCCCTGTGGGGACATGATACAGTGGCAGCTCCCAGTTTTGTGACAGCTGCACACAGATACAAGTAGAGGTATGGCTCTGCCCCACTCCACCCTTCCTTCTCTAAACAGGAGCCTAGTTATTCATTTTGCTACAGTGGGCATACATATGACTTGTATCAACTTAGGAATGTTAACATTGTCCTCTTATTTTGAACTAGAACAACTCTATAGGTATTTTTTTCCTGGTGCATAAGACTTGCATAGAGTCTTATTAAGTGTTCTATAAAGTGACTGACTTAGCACTTCCGTTAATTTTCATTACATTTTTTTCAGTGTTTTCAGTTTAGGAAAGCACATTGAATCTAGCATGTAATATTGATTTCCAACCATGTTCAGTGCTCAGGCTTTAAGAATATATCAAAAAAAGGTAGGGGTCGAGAACCATTAGGATATAGAGAGCTTTTTAGACATTTCATTTGACTCGTGTTAATCATCTGTTGTAGCTTTTTTTTTTTCTTCTCATTAGTTACCTAACTCATTGCTTTTTTCCCACTCTAAGAATGAAGCAGCTGTTCTGCTTTGTTGTTTTTAGGTTTTTTTACCTGTAAGTCCTAAATTCTTTGTGTAGTCTCAAGAGATTGTATTTTAGGTTGTAGGTAGTTTACTTGCCTGCACATTTCTTACATTTCTGTGTATCAGTGAAAGAAATTTAACTAGAAATGGAGAGATCTTTTGCTTTTTTGGCAAATCTGATAGCCACGCTCTTGGTGATTTTATACTTTTGATAGTTTGTAATTCGAAAGAAGTAGATTTGATGAGCATGAGTAGTAATGTTTTCTGTATTTGTGGCTTATGTCCTAGCAAGCAATAATTCTCATTTAATCGCTTCGAAATAGTTTTACTCTCAATAAATCCAAACAACAACCCGCTGGATAGTGAGAGAATTTATTAGGGAAAAAAAAACCCATCTAAAAGATCTTATTTGCATTTCAGATTGGAAATTATTTTAAAAACCACTGCAAACAAAGTAAGTTGGGTTGCGTGAAAATAGCACTGACATTTGCCCATAGTTCCCATCTGATTAAGTGGAAGTGACACGAGTAGATTAGAATGAGACTAAGACAATTCACATTGCGATTGTGTTAGTTTAACTTTAACAATCTTTTAACATGCTTGTTTAAATGTGGCTGACATACCATAATTACAAATCTACAAGCCTTGATTATAGAATTTTACATCATGAACCTATGGGGAAAGTGTATTGATTTTTTGTGAAGCAATTCCTTTTTTTTTTTTTTTTTTTAAATTTACTGTTCTAAAACTGTGGTATCTTCACAAGATTGTTGTTTTGCCTGCTGCACTGGTATTGATACCATTTTTTCTCTTTGTGAAATAGCATCATACTGCAAAGCAGTTTACACTGATTCTCCCCCTCACTCCAAGCGTCGGGAGTTCTGCAAGTAACACAAAACTGTTGGTCTGATTTGAAATAAAAATGTGAACAGTTCTCTTAAACTGAATTATTTTACTGGTGAGTTCAGGATATATTTTGTGCAAGAGAAATATAAGAATGCAAAGACTCATTTTGTTTGTTTACTGTATTGCTAATTCAAGCACAAAGCTAGTTTGTGTTCTTGGTTACTCAAGAAATTTGCTGGTTTTGGTGTGAGTCAGAAATTTCCTCCATCTTCTGTCCACTGTATGAAGTATGGTTGCTTTCTTGCGTGTTGCCAGTTAGCCATAGATGCTCACTGTGACTCTTAGCAGCAGTGTATTGATAAGAAACTCACGTCTCTTTTCTTTTTCTTGTTATAATTAGAAGATTGTGCGCAACAGCTGTTTGTTAGCTCAGTTAATGGGAAAGGCTAGGGTATCTCATATTATTTGGGTATTGAGGGATTATCTGCAGAGCTGCTCAGCTATGCTGAGTCAGCATGATAAAGTGATTTAATGTGCGTACACTACACATCTGAGAGCTCAGGGATTCAAGAGTGTGAGTATACAGAATGCTCTGTTGGATACAAGCTGACTCCCAAAGCCACTAACTCTAAAGAGTTAAATAACCCTTTTTAGAGTGCAGATTGTGCATCTGTTGCCTAGGGTTGTCACCAGCTCAGTCCTGGAGTTGTAAACTTGGGTTCAGTGCTAGCCAAGTGTGGTAGTTGTGGTCCAGAACTATGTAGATATATCTTAAGTACCTTTTGTAGTGCTCTTGGCATCAGTATCAGATACATAAAGTCTTGAGGTGGCCCTACGTTTGAAGACTGTTTAAATCTTCGAGGCTTACTAACGTAGTCTCTTTCTCACATAAAAAGCCCCACTTTATGTGGTCTGAGAAAAGAGTGCACCTGCATTTACATGTTGTCTGAGTTAACATCTGTGGCATACATAGTCACCAGCCTGGATAATTAGTTGGAAGGTCTAGAAACAAACCTTTTTTTTGGAGGGTTCCCTATTTCTCTGATTCTTTTCAATACAAGTTTTCTTTTCACTTCAAAATAACAAACCGTACCCACACATATCTTAAAAAGCTGTGACAAGAGCACAGAGTTTGCTGGGGAAATTACATAGTGTGTTGATTTGTTTGGGTTTTTTTTAATGGGTTTGATTTCACTTGTTATACCTTTAGAGCAGACCTAAGTGATTCCTTTTTTAGAAATATTTCTCAAATTTAAATTAGTAATGATTGGATCTGTAAAAGATGGTCTCTCGCATTCCTTCTTCCATCCCATTACCTCTTTAAAAAAAAATCTGGCATCTCAGGTTTTTTGTGCTTACCATTATATTCTGCCCCCTGAGGCAAAACTGTCTTCTGCATGTCCATGCTGACCATAATAATCTATTAATGTTATCATTTTAATTGGCAAATTAAAACATGCCCAGCAGGTTTATGACCATAAGTGTTGTTAGTGACACAATATTATGGAGGAAAGCATTTTTTTTCCTTTTTTTTAAATTTTAATTTGGGCAAGAATATGTGCAAAACTGTGGCTTTTAACCTTCAGTTATTTAAGCAGTCTTTCAAAAGTTTGGAGGTACAGTTGTTCCCGTTGCTTGTTAGTACCAGTTTGGTGGTTTTATGCATACGTGTAGTGCTTTTGTCTTCACTTTTCTTCATGGCGTGGAGCCACATACTCACCTATGTGGATTAAACAGTTACAAATAATTATTTTCTGTTGAATTAGAATGGGGATCAATGCAAAATCTAGAAGAATGGTACTAAATTTATCGTAGTGCTTTATACACAGAAGATGAATTACAGCTGTGCTAACAACCATAATCCATCCCGGCTTGACTTTAAGTATTATTGAATTATATGTATCATATAGGTTGAAATCTCATTCAAGACCACAAGGTCCCTTGTTTTTTCTTTTAACTGTAGTAAGTCTTTCTGATGCATTGTGAATTGCCTGTGCACATAATATGACTGTAATTCTGTTTAATTTTTCTCATTATTGTAGCGCTTACAGTTGGTTATTCCCAGCTGGGAGGGGCCTAGAGGGGAGGAAGTAGATTCTGTGTTTTTTTCTCCAAAACAAAAAGTCTTAACTGAAGATCGTGCCTGGGTTATAAAGTAAAAATGAAGTGAAGATCTTTGGCAACCCAAATTGTTTCCACATCAGAGGCTCCATTTCTTGTTCTTCTCCAGAACTGAAGTTCTTGGGCTCCTTAGCATTTACGACTTTCTGTAGAGGCAAGAACAAGTGAAGCCCTGAAGATTCAGAGAAACCTCTAGTAACACAGATGATACAAAAATGTTAAAACCAAGTAATTTTTAACTTGAAATAATTTTCTGACTTAAAAAATCATGTATCTGATTTTCATCTTTTTTACAGTAGTAATCCTTGACAAAACCCAAGCTTGCAAAGTTACCCTGAAATGTCATGGTAACTCAGTTCTGTCAGCTGTTAGATGCAGAAGGGGCTAAAAATCACACATATACTTGTGTATTGTTACATCTTGACTCTTAAAAGAGAAAATTTCTTCGGTGATGGTGTTGTCACCAGAGGAAGAAAATGACCTCATAAACTTGATATCCTGTCTAAATCAGAAAGTAGGCACTCACGGCTAAGAAAACATGGCAGTTGGTATACCTGAGTCAAGTACTGTATTTTTTCATCCTTCCTTGGCTTTTTCTCTTGGGCTCTTGAGTCAGTAAAGTTTGTATTCTTATGTAACCTTAGTGAACCCAGGAGTGTGCGTAAGTAAAATTTGCAGATTAGGGACATAGTATTTTAAGGTCTGCAGGTAGTGATTAACATATTGCCAGTGTTACTGCAGTTGCTGAATTACTTGTCCTGTAATTATGCATAGTGTTGATACATTATACTATAAGAAAAATTATTATACTATTAATATTAATACTAATATTTACTATAAGAAATTTATTATACTACAAGGAAGAAAAGCTGTACCTTGTACACTATTACGGATTTCTAAGTTTGAATTAAGTTAGTATAGATATCTCATCTATCTAGTCAATCCATGCTTTCTGTGCTCTTACGCCGAATCCATGGCACATTAGCATGTACAATGGTTAATGGTAACATTAGTTCTGAAGAGATGCATGTCCTTTCAATAGTGAATTTGTTCAGTAGCAAAACTGAGCAATTCCCCCTCATCTTCAGAGCTCTGCTTGCTCAGTCCAGCCAGGAAAATGCTTCTTGTGCTGATTTTTCCAGTACTGGAGAGAAGTCTTATATTTGGTGGCTTAAGCACACAAGTGCCATTCTAGCTCACGTAGAACCTGAATTGTCAGTAGCTGCTGGGTGTTGGGGGAACATTAGGAGTAGTAGCATGTGCTTGCTCTGTCCTTGTACCATTTAACCACTTTTATTGTAGGCATCCATTAGTGGTTCCTGTCTGTGACTGTGGAAGAAGGTAGAATTTTTGTCTGTGTACAGAGGAACTTAATTTCATTATGCATGCAGAAAACCCCCATTGTGCATCATTTTTTCACCTGTCAAACTTCAGATAAACTCCCCTTCTTATGATCAGAGAGGTAGATCTGCTTGCTACCACAAATGATGCAGCTACAGGAGATGACAATGTTGATGTCTATGGACTGGAGTAGGAATGTAGGTGCCTTTGTGAAGTGAGAAACAAGGGTGATTTGGGGCTCTTTCTTCAGCAACTAGAAGTTAGAAAAGCACTTGCAACTCTGCACCCTAAGCAGACTGGGAATGAAGTCCCTTGAGAAATCAAAGTGATCCTAAATAATGGAGATCTCATTTCCCTCTCCCCTTCTCTGGTTCTCTGGTTTCTGATGCTAGTCAAACCTGCTGAGCTCACTCAATTTGTGTAACACAAGAGAAAAACTGTCATTTTGTTGTTTGTTTGGGTTTTGATTTTGTTGGGGTTGTTTTGTTTGTTTTGTTTTTGTTGTTTTTTATTTCTTGGGGGTGGGGGGTGATAGTTGTTGTTTTGTTTGTTGGGGGTTTTTTGTTTTGTTCATTGTATTAATTTCCTGCAGTTTTGGTATGGAGAGATCATTAGAGCATTAGTGCTGGCAGAGGTGTGTGCTAGAGCCAGGGAGGGGAGTACCTCTGTTCACCAGTGGTCAGCTTTTTTACTATCTTGAACTGTCTTCTGTTACTTTGCTCTGCAGGTTGGGGAGCTGAAGTGAAGGAGAGAAAGTGAGTAAAGGAAAATTGATAAGGAAGTAAATCATAATGGTATGGAAAGGACATTTTTTTCTCCTGCCTTAAGATTCTGTCAAGCCATTTGGGTTCTTCTGGATTTAGTCTCCAGCTTTAAAATAATAAAACTGTTTCTTACAAAGAAAACAAATAGTGAAATTATTTAAATGATGTGAAAGTCAAATGTGTAAAGAATTTTAAAAGGGCAGCAGCCATAGCTAGGAGCTGACCTCTTGTCTGTGAAAACAATTAGGGTTTAGTTTTGTTCATCAGTGATAAAAAGTCTTTAACTTGATTTCTAGAGGCACGTATAGAACCAGAAATGTCACTTTATTTGTTTCTTTATACTCTTTCGCTAGTAGTTAACTACTGACTGGCAATAGAGATGAGGTGTAGAATAACTGGATATTATATTTCTACTTTTTCATCGTGAAAGACTGGGAGATTCTAGTAAAATACTTTCATTCTGTTTGGGTTATTTTCATCCCTTGTTTCTAGGAGTGTAGACCTCTTCTCCAGGGTCCATGAAAAATAACTGAGGAAAGCAAGCTTGTTGTCAGTAGATTTAAAGTCAGGTATGTGGGAGTCTTCACTTCAGCTGGACATTTATGTATAGCTGAAAAGAGCTAATATAAATGGAGACTTGAAGTATGAGAATAAGCTAATACTTACTGTATGCTGTTGTTCATCAGTTTTTACTTCTTTTACATTCGGTGTTAGAAAGGAATGGAAGGACTTGAGAATTTTTGGTTCATAGATATATTTTTATGGAGGGAAAACAAAAATTTAGGCACTAGTTGGTACCATAATTATTTGCCAGGTGTCTCAAATCAAAAATTCTCATGTACTTCGTGATAGTTTGTGGAACTGCCAGTACTTGCTAGAAAGCAGAATGGTATGTGGAGACTGCAACAAAATATACTAAAAAATGAAACTTCTTTATAGATGTTGCATTTTTTTAACATCTGACCCAACTGCAGAATATTTTATAGCATAATTTTGTGACTCTTCATTCTAGTATTTAGATAACTTACTCTTTACAGAAATTCTGTTAGTTTTTTTAAAAAGTCATTAGTATCTTAAAATTTGAGGCCCTATCTTGAAACTCCAAGATGAAAGAGCAAGAGTGAAGTGTAAAAAACACTTTAATATCCAAAGAGAATACTGAATCTGTGTAGAGAATGAAAAGAACAAATCCATGTTGACTTTGGATGTTTAGGTATTTTGTAGACATGTTGGGTAAAACCGAACTTACGCAGGTTTCTCTATCCACTTCTCTAAGACTTTTCTGCATTTTCAGAACAGATCAACCTTACAGGGACACTCTATATTGTAAAATTATAGTGAGTGATTTGCAAATATAATTCAGAAAATGACAACTCTTAGGAATTCGTGGATGTTAGATACACAGTACCGAATGAAGCCTTTGTTTTATTGCGCTGTGATATCTTGGTTTGAACATAAGAATATCTTTAAGCCTTCCAAATCGTATTTTTGTACAGCATTTTTGGCACAAGAAAGTGCACAGCACCATAATGTCACACAGATGTTGTGTTGGTTTTGCACGGTAGCAAAAGGTTTTTGGTAGCGAAGAGGCCACAGAGGTGCTTCCGTGAGAAGCTGCCAGCAGCTGTCACCACATCCAGCAGCGCCAATCCCTGATGGCTCTGAAGATTGACATGCCACTGGCCAAGCCTGGTCTGATGAGAGAAGTTGGTAACACCTCTGCGATAACATATTTAAGAAGAAATCAAAACAAAATTAGTGGCACAGTTTTAATTCCAGCCGGAGAAGAGGCTGAGGTGAGAACATGTGAGAGAAACAACATGGAGACACCAAAGTCAGTGGAGAAGGAGGGGGAGGAGGTGCTCCAGGCACTGAGATTCCCCTGCAGGCCGTGGTGATGACCATGGTGAGGCAGCTGTGCCCCTGCAGCCCATGGGGATCCACGGGGGATGCAAAGGTCTACCCACAGCCTGGGGGGGAGGTGCCCACGCTGGAGCGGGTGGATGCCTGGAGGAGGCTGTGGTCCAGTGGAAAACCTGCTGGAAAGAGGGGTCTCTGCTTGCAGGCTGAAGCAGCTTGTCCTTGGAGGACTGCACTCCATGGAAGAGAGAGACATGCCACAGCAGCTTTGGGAGGACTGTGTGCCCATGGGAGGGACTCACGTTGCAGCAGTTTTGGGGGGACTGCTGCTCATGAGATTGGAACCATGTCAGAGAGATTCACAGAGAACTGTCTCCCATGGGAGGGACCCCACGGTCTCACAGGGGAAGGACTCCTCTCCCCGAGCAGCGGAACAAAGCCCTGGGTGACGAACTGACCAAACTCCCACTCTGTCTCCTTGTGCTGTTGGTCGGAAGAAGGGAGGGGTTGGGGGAAAAAGGTGTTCTTTAAGGGCTTATTTTTACTTCTCGTTATCCTCCTCTGATTTTGTTAGCAATAACCTCCCTTTGTATCTCATAAGTTGAGCCTGTTTTGCCCTTGGAGTGTTTTCTCCCAGTCCTTATCTCAACTCATGAACCCTTTGTTAAATTTTTCTCTCTCCTCTGCCCAGCTGTGGCAGGGGAGGGTAAGTGAATGGCCTTCGTGGATGCCTGGCATTTGGCCAGTGTCAAATCACATCAGGTGTTTATGTCAGTCCTGTGGATGTGTCTGAATTCTGGAAGCTGTTAACTCTGTATGTCAGGAAGGAGTGAGAGCCATAGGAAACACACTGACCTAACTCCCTGGAGTGGATGGGAGGTGTGCTTGCTTGGCAAACTTAATTTCTGAAGAATGACACCAGTATAAACCATCAGCACATGAGAACCATAGAACACTTGAACTGGCTCAGACCATCTCGCAAAGTTTACATTAATAGATCTAGTTCTTTTAATTACTAAATAGTCACAAAAGTGGAGTTCCAAGAAATATCTAAGGCAGTCTTTTAGGAATTTGGGAAATCCAGTGCCCCTTTCAACACAACATTCAAAATAGAATGGACTCAAATTAGACACTTCCTATGCTGATGTACATACATTTTTAAAATTCAGTAGAACAGTTTCTTTTGGTGGGTTAGTTTGGGGGTTGGTTGGTTGTTTGGTTTTTTCTACTGAAAAGTGATAGTGATGGAAGCAGTAGGAGTCTTTGGAGTTGTTTTAATCTGCCTGCTCCAATGACTTAGGTCAGAACGAGTAAGACCTATTTTTCCCTGTTGTTTGTTTGTTTTTAAAGTGAAGGCCATGTAAGCTTGGCAAAACAGATATTAACCTCTAGCAAGAATTCCTAAAGATTGTCTTGGGCTACTAATGCTTCACCCCAGAATTCCTGTGAGAAAAAGTTTGAGATAGGTTTAAAGCATCACGCTTGTGCTTT
>VZTF01009557.1:11847-34347 GCA_013397755.1 Cnemophilus loriae | reverse complement strand
GAGGATACCTGTTGTAATGTATACCTTTTTTTTTTTTTTTTTACTTTTGAGTGCATAAAGGACTAGAATTTCTATTTCATCGCCAAAAATTGAGATTTAGATTCCTGACTTACCATTCACAGAGCTGACAGTATTTATTCATACAGTATACCTTACAATGTACAGAACTTTTTGGTGATAGATGCTTGGTTTATTTACAGAACTATTAGACTATGCAAGATACTGTGTATCTGAAGTAAGGCTAACCACAGAGTTTCAGATGGATGCCTGGTGACAGATTGTTTAAAAACAAGGACTAAAAACTTAAGGAACTGTCTATTATAGAATAAAGGGTTATTGCCCATATACAAGCATATATGTGTGTTATACATATATATATGCGTAGTATACAGCTATGATAAAAAGTAATTCACATTAGTCCCTTTTTTGTTTTTTTAATTTTTGATTCTTTCAGTTAAAAGTTAAAGTTGCTAAACCTTGTATTTGTTACGACACCCTAAAATGTCTGCTAAAGCTAAGCCTTTTGTGGTTTTTATGGCTGCAGGTTTTTTCATCTCTGAATGACCTGTGTCCTTGAAATGTACACAAATGCAGCAGATTATGATCTGGTACCTACTGAGCTATTCTTACTCTGTTCACTGTGTATGGTCACACCATATATAAAGATTCTGGTTTGTATCCATTTTAATCTTTTTGAAAAAAAACAACAAACCTACCAACCATCTAAAAAACCCCATCACCAAAAAAATCCCAAAACCACAAAAACTAAATAAAACAACAAACAAAAAAAGAGAAAAAACCTACATAACCCAGAATCGATTTTCCAGATAGAAAAGGGTTAAAGGAAGAAGAGAGGAAAGTATCATGCAGGTATTTTTATGCAGATGTCTGCTGAAATTTTTAAGAGGTGATTAAGTGTTAGTATTTCTCCATTATGAAATTCCACTTTCTTTTTAAAATCAAGCTGTCAGCTTAATTAGTGTCTTCCCAAGCTACATATGCAGTGGAAATGGCTTCATGACATAAAGAGAAAGGATCTAGTACAGGAAATGTTTTCAAATTGGAATTTCTTCAATAGCATTAGGTATCAGCATCCCAATCTTATGAATGATAAACGGAGCATTAACTTAGATAAATCTGAGTACTGAACAAAGTGCAGCAGGAAATTTGTCACAGAAAATTTCAGATTCTTGTGTATCTTTTTAAAAAAACAGAATATTTCAAATTCTTCTTCTGACATGTACAGCTACTACAGAAACAGGTCAATAAATACAGATGCAATTCTTAAGTATCCAGATCTGAGAAAGGTAGGCAAAAGTTCACCTAAACTAGGTGAGAACATGCAGTCTTTTCCTGTTTGATAAAACTATGCAAACTAGAGTGAACAGTCAGTTTGAAAAGTTAGTGTGCATAGAAGGAGATGTGAATGTGAAAATACAAATAATGACAAGCATTGAACCTTTTGTTTTGGCTAAAATTGAAAATAATTTAGAATGTTTCATTCAGCAATATACGTTGCCTTTAGTTCCTATGGGATACACATTTCAGTAAGTGAATCACATAAAAACTTTGTTCAATCATACCTCTCCTCTTGCTCCTCAAGGGAATTTGCAGTTCTCATTCAGAAAAAGTCGTCTGTCTCACAAGTTGTTTAAAATGAACTTTTTTGGAACCTATAAGTAGCAAAGCAACTAATACTGTCTGGAATTAAATCAGGTAACCTTGATCAAACAACTAACTCTTCCTCTATTAAATCAATATTTACTGATGCTAATACAGGAACTAGTTCCAGTAGTTGGAATTACAGCCACTGATTTAGTGTCTTTATTATTGGTAATTAGGCTCCTATCTTTCTCAAGTAGAACTTGAGAGTTCTGCTTCTCAAAGCTAGTACTTGGTTTACTTGTGGAAACTGGCCTAGTCGATAGCCAGAGTATGCGCTCTGCACACAGCTGAATATGCTTTGTAAGGCTGAAGTCCCTCTCTGGTTGTGTGACTCCAGAGGACTGAAACGAGTTCAGGTGCATGTTGCTACAGCCCAGCTTAGACTGACTGCTGTGGAGCCATGGCTTAAGGCTATTTTAGCAAAATCAGTTTTGCTGATGTAAACTCTTGTAAAAAACAGGGAAAGTTCCAGCTGTTGCATTATCAGTATATTCTCAATGGAATTTTTCTTGCGATACAGCTGCAGTGGTGCTTTTGTGGCAGCTTCAGTTCACAGAGGTTCTTGACACCCCAGTAACATTCTGTCCATCCTCAGCACTCCTAGTAGGGCACTTAACTGTGACAAATTATGAATTAATTTGCACTGATGCACTAATTTTGTCATGAAGCTCTCTACTAGACCTTTATTTATGCTCTTTTCATTGTATAATATATTCTTTGCTTCTTGGATCTGATTATGTTTTTTTGGATGTTAAGTTCTCTTCAAACAATATTATATAGTCTGATCTTACTCTTGTTTGGGGAAGGATTTTCTTCATCGTGATACCAGGTCTGCAGTAGTATCTCAGTGTTTGTTCTGTTCCTGAACTAGCTGAAGAGAAATTGTTCCAGTATTTTTCAGATCCTGAAGGATGTTTTGGTTCACATCTAGTATTGTGTAATCTAACATACATCTAATGAACATATGGAATAAAGTGGGAGATGGAACAGCAAAATTGCAGTAACAACAAATACTAAAGTTTGATAATGGGATTGCAGTGTAATAGTTACTGTAGGGCATCATGTTAGACTAGCATAATATTTCTCTGACCTTCAAACTTATTTACACTACTCTTGAATCTATGCTTGTTAGCAAAAAGCATCCTGCTCCCAAGTACAGGTCCATTATTAGGATTAAAACGTGGATTCCTATACCTTTGAAAGGCAGGAAATGAAGAAAATTGTTGTAATATAAATTATGGAACTGTTACTTTTGTCTATGACCCCCAAACCAGCATCAAAATAAGTGGAGAAAATACTCATTGTATATTGTAGCTAAATTCAGCATTTCCTAGATACAGTTTTTTCACACAGGTTAAAAGCCTTTTTTTTATAAAACTGTGTATTATCTTCCAGGCCTGTAACTTTTGGGTGGGGGCTTGTTATTACTGATGTAACTTTTTACTGTAATAGAACCAGATTAACACAATCACTTGGTTATTAATTGCAGGCTGGCAAAAGAAAAAGTTATGTATGAAAAAGAAGCAAAACAGCAAGAAGAAAAGATTGAAAAAATGAAAGCTGAAGCATGTGATGATTATGGAATTAAGAAGCAGGTAAACTATCCTAGAACTTGTTTTATAAAATCCTTATTTGTTTTCATTTAATCATAGTCACCTTTAGATAGAGGAATCTCCTGTACTTTTTTCCAGACTCATGTTATATAAATACTAGACTAAAATCCTGTCATAAAAAGCAGCCATAGAAATTACTTTAAGGTGTTAAACTATAAGGATTATAGTTTATATATATGCATATGAATTACTTAGCAGTTTGTGTCAGGATGGCTGTTACTCACTAACTGTGTTTGAGGCCATCATGAACTTTTTTTCAGAAATACTAAGAACCTGTAGTAAATACGTGGTCTGGATGGATGTAGGTAAACCAAGTGCTTGCTGCTAACTGCAAATGTCACAGCAAAGTGAGAATGCCTGATAGTTAGCTTGAAGGGGAAACATTTCAGCTCTTGAGTACACCGGTATCTTTTTGGTAAAATCACAGACCTTAGAGAAAGAGAGCAGTGGGTGTGCAGATGCAGAGCTGCTGGAGTTTGTAGTGAAGTCATAGATTAGGAAGGGGCATGCTGTACTTCGGTCTGCGCAAGAGTATGGTTTAGTGTCACTATTACAGTATGATTACATTTTTTCTTGGAAGGTTTCCCACAAGGATAGTGGTTGCAGACAGGTGGTACATACTCTTTTGGAAGAAAAAGTGTCACATTTCCTACTCACAGGAAGAAGGCTTGGGTTTGGGAGACGGGTGTTTATTCTCTACAGAAGTGTGAAATGTCTGTGTTTCACTGTGGTCTTTCTATTCTTTCAACTGTGTTACCTTTTGATTATGTTTTTTCTCCAAGTATTTCCCAGATGCTTTCTCTCAAATCTTCACAGAAATCAGAACTGTGAACTAAAATTATTTTCACTTAATAGTAATCAACATAACCTTCTGGCGTCCTGTCTTTATTTTTAAACAATGGAAGAATAGGTTAAACAAAATTCAAATATAAAATTAACAAAAGATAGAAGAAAGCACTTTTAGAACAAGCTAAACCAACTTTTTTTAGTAAATTCATATTTCAGTTCATGTGTGTATGTCCTGCCTTGCTTTCATTATGCCATGGGAGTGAAATACAAATAGAGAATTTGTTTACAAATAAAGATTGGTATTTATAGAGTGGAGTTGTCTTCTGCCTCACCAGACTGAGCCTTGAAGCTCTACAAAACAGTAGCCTTTCTGAAAATCTGGTGCTAACAAGAACTGATGAATTAAATTCCTATTTTTTAGTGTTGCCCATTCATCAGATTATTTGACTACATCATGGTATATTCAGAGTGACCTGCAAGAGATCATGAAAGTCAAAAACAGCAATGACTGTGAACTTCTGCTGAAATTAAATGTTACATACTACTTGAAGGTATTTTCAGAGACCAATGACAAAAGCCTTCACAGAAAACAGTCTTGGTTCTTTCAGAAATTGCCTGACCCACTTTAAAAGCAATCAGTTCCTCCAATGACATCTTCCTTTTTTGTTTATTTAGCACACTTTGCATTCTGGAAGTCATTAATATTGTAGGTTATTAAAAATTTGGAGACTTCAAAGAAAGTTATATAATACCAGGAGAGTTCGCTCAGAACAATATTTTGGATACAGTAAAGAGTTTTAAATGTTTTGCAGAAAAAAGGTTCTGTAGTTACACATTCTAAGAATTGCTTCTAGTTAATAATCTCTAATTTCTATTCTAGAGTGAATAACTCTTAAAATACAGTTGTAGTCTTTATTTTGGTAATGAAAAGTAACATTTGGGGGATGGGAACAAATTCAGTCACTTGAGATTAGGAGAATAGTTTTAACTATTAGTTTAGCTGAGATATTAGCTAAATCATATATATGTGTGTGTGTGTGTGTATGTGTATATTTATGTATTTATATACATACACAAATCAATCCAGAGTTCAGGGAGGGATTCTTAAAAAGGTTAAAAGCAATACTTTCTCTTGATGTAGTACTATTTTCATTATCTTTCTAGTTACAACTCAGAACATACAGTTTTACATACAAAAGTGAATATGGAAGATTTCACTTTCAAGTGAATAATACCATTCCTACAGCATATGTACTCTGCAGAGTGTGTCTGGTCTGTAATGAGGGATCAGTCCCTTTGCAGAACAATAGGGTTTGACTCAGTATTTTTCTCCTAACTCTTATGCATTGGGGCAGCTCATAGTTCCAGTGGACTCAAGTGTTCTCTGGCTGAGGCAGTGACCCTCTGGGTTGGTTGGCAATTTTTAGATGCTAGCCCTCATCTGAACTGTCCAGAAAGACTTAATGAGGAGCAGATTCAATACTGGAAAAAGAACCGTTTTCTTGCAATGCTGGTAGATGTTGACCAAAATTATAATTTGAAGATTCCACTGTAGCATGCAAGAAGACTTCCTTATGGTAACAAATATTAAAATACTTTTGATTTATCCCACCAGGTGCAAATTCTGCTTATAGTTTCTCTGGGTAGCAAGAAGTAGTGCAGTTCTACCTCCCTGCGGATTTTGTCATAATGAAGTCTTAGTTTATACACAGTTGTAACAATACTCAATATATGAAGACTTTCCACAGAACTTCATAATACTGCTTTGATAGAAGATTTTCACACAGTATTATTCAAGTGCAGACTAATGATAGAAACCTGTAGCATTCTGTATTTCTGTGGTCGTTGATGTTCATATATAAATAAACATCCTTTCACAGCTCATGCCTTTATCTTGAGACTTGTGAGCGGGGTGGGGGGGGAAGCAAGGCATCTACTCCATGTTTCCTCTCTCTGGGATTGTAGATATACTCTGGTGGTTTTGCTAACTGGCAACATTTTTACTGATAAGTAATAAACTTCCATTTTTTAAAAAGTAATTCTACAGTTCCAAGTTACTTCTGGAGTAATATCATTTCTAGATGAATTAAAAATCCAGTGGATTTAACAGAATTTAATCTCTGCATGTCAAAAAGTACGTAAGAGTATATAAAGTACATCTTGCTAATACACAGGTTTTTTCAAGTATTTGTGAAAACTGCAGTATTTCTCTTGCTTTGTTGAGTGAAAGAGTGCCTTCTGAAACAGCTAAAAAGACATGCATTTGGAAACTATTTACTATTTTGGAAAATAATGTGAAAGATGGTAGTTAGCTGCTAATCCTGTTACCAGAGGACTTCTTGCTGAAAGGGAGGTTGTAATGTTCTAGAACTTTTAAATTTTTAAAAGTCTGTTTACCCTCAAAGAAATATTCTGGTTAGTTTAGTTGGCTTTTTACATTCTTAGCTCTTTCCAACCCCCCACCTGATTGGTTCAAAGTTCCATTCTTCTCACAGATTGACTAAGATTAGATTAAATGTACAGTTTCACATCAGTCTCATTATTTGCATATTAGTTTGTCTGCCCTCTACGAATAGATGATCTTTGTTTAATAATATGAATTCTAGCTGTAAATGTGTGGTAAAAAGGCAGTGGAAATGCAAGTGAAGATCTAATGCTTCTCCTTGTGTATTTGGACAATATCCTTAACAAACACAGTTTGCTTACTGAAAAGTCAGCAACTTGGAATTTTCTGGACTAAGTACAGGATAGTATTCCTAACACAGACCTGGTATTAAAGATGTATTCAAATTTCATGAAAGAAACCAAATTATGAAAAAGCATTACTGTGGTCCTCCTTTTTCCCTTCTGTTTTCCCTTCTGTTTTCCAAAGAGTCTTTTCCCTCTTATCTAGGCAGATATAAGTACCTTTTGGATTTCAGACTTTATGTCTTATGTCCTAAAGTGATCTGCTTTAGAAGAAACAGGATTAGCTCTTACCTGAGAGGAGCTGCAAAGAAAACTCACTTGAAATACCAAGGTATTACATCTGGAGGGGTTTTCTCCTCCTCCTTCAGTTTTCACACTAGAAGTGGTAGGTGGTTTGTTGTTGACACATGGCCATTTCTTGAAGCACTCAAGCACTGTAGAAACAAAACTGTTCTCCAGTTTTTTACTGAGGCTGTCCTTCAAGGTCCTTCAGGAATCTTTTGATCAATGTATTTGACAACTTGCCTACAGCAAGCGTGCAGTTGTATCTTACATTTGTGGATAGCTCAAGCTTCTTTTTGGGCCTGAAAGGAAGTAGAACTCATAAAACTGGGTTTCCTACAATTCTTGTATGCATTTGTGGGGTTTTTTTCTGTCCAAATTCGCCTTAATGCTGTATCTCCTTTGAGTTCCTGCCTTCTCTGTGCGCAGCTTCTTCCTACATCATCTGTGCTATGCAACTCCCTGTATCCCCACACCACCATCCTGGCCAAGCCCACTGATATTGCCAAGGTCCAGTGCCTTCATACTACTCCCTGTTTACTACTGTGGTGAGAAGTACTACAGTGGTGTGGATTTAAGTTACAGATACGGATTAGCCAACCAGGAGCCTTAGCATGATTATTTATTGTGTGCTACTAACCTTACTTGGTGGGATTACTAAATTTCGGAACCTTTGGTGTTTGTGATGCTTAGAGATTGCTTTTTTTCTTTTAGGTCCTTGTTCTTCCATCAGATATGGCTGTAATTAGTCAATGGATTCCAAGTGTTCTACAGACTTTTTGAGGAAAAGTTGTTCAAACCAGTAGCACTTGTTTTAGCAAACAATTATCTGCATGTCTTTTCCTTATCTCTGCCATCTTTGAGTAGATCCATACTGTTAGGATTATCTGTGCAACAGAAAACGGGCAAGTGATTATGTGACAGTATTTAAAAGCTAGACTATATATTCATATATGTGTATATAATTGGTACATATATGACTCATTTACATTTCTCACGATTTTTAGCCTACCTCTTCTGTTTAGAACACCACTACTGTCATGTGAAACAATACTGCCATTATACCCTGTGACCCAGTAGTATATCAGGGTGTCCTTCTAAGAGCAAGGGCAGCCCTATAAGGCTTTTTGTTTTGTTTTGGGGTTTTTTTTTGTTGCTTTCAAATTATTTGTGGATCTGCATATCTCTAAATCTCTTGGTTAGATGTGGGTCAGCTGGGAAAAAAACCCAAATCAACATACTCTGCTTCTGTCTTTCTGAAGTTTATAAATTATCTTTCCCTCATTATTATTACTGCATTTTTAAAAGGTATTAAATTGTTCTTATCTCAGCCCACAAGGTTTACCTTTTCTTCCTGTTATCTTCTCCCCACTAGGCTGGGGGCAGGAGCAAGTGAGCTGCTGCCTGGTACTTAGTTGCTGGCTGGGGTTAAACAACAGTCCTTAGCTGGAGCTGGAATTGCCCTGGTCTGGTCAGTGGAATTTGAGTAGCTGCAGTGCAATGTCACAGGGATGGAAATGGCTACAGTGCCTCGCACTGGAGTTTGAGTGGCTGTCAATGCTTGTCACCCTTACGGTTCTGTCCGAACGTTGGGCAGAATTTTGATAGAATTTGTAGAACAAACACTTCAAAAAATCCACTCATAAAGCTTATATAATTATTTGAGCTTTTGACTTTGCTGTATTATGTATATTTGTAAAAGTAAATTGTCTATCTGGGATTATCAGCATTACTTGAAAAAAAAGTGGTTTATGCAGAAGTTAAATGATAATGGTTCCACAAAACTCCTGTTCTAGTCTCCAGCTGTTTGCACCTACTGAATATAGTTCTAGGATTTATCATCCTTCTGATTTGTATTCATCATTGGATAACCACTGGCAAATATAAATAAAACTTGGGTAACCCTTTGGGAATCAGTCAAATGATTTGAATATTGTTTTGAATAGAATGATGTGGGTAGATTTCTTCATTTCTTAGAGCAGGCAGGACTACAGCTTAGATTCTAGATTTACATGCCTTCCCAGGTTGCTTACTTAGTGGCACATACCATATAAGTTACTAATTTCATATCATCTGCCAGCTTTACAACACACAAATATTTAGCAGTTCTGGTGCAAGGAAGTAATTATTGGATATTCTCACTCTTGTAGGTATTCTACTACGTAAAGCAAAAGGCATCATCTCGTGCAGTTTATGGCACACCTCATTCTATGGATGTTACATTGACTGATGAAAGTGTAAAATTAGAAACTAAAGTTTTTTCTCTCAAAATCAAATGGACTAAGTGACACTTAAAAACATGGTGATAATGTCTTGTTACATAAAGCCTTCCTGAATACATAAATGCATTCTTAGCTATAGCTTAACATCCCTTCTACGATGAACTTTTGGTACAGCAGCATTAATACCAGCAGGACAATACAACATAGGAATGACAGAAACAAAAAAGCCATTTAAAGGGAAGGCTTTCTGTTGCAGGTTATCCTGAACGGAGATGTTTCATATTTAAATTTCTTACAGATTTTCATTTCTAAATAGATTTAACATTACTGAACAACTCTGCACATCTTTTCTTCTCAATGTTTGGTGTTCAGATCCAGAAATGCTCCATGAAATAAATGTTCCCATTCTTAAAACTGATGTTGTTTTCTTTAGGAGGTGGCAAGATTTTCAGATTCAGTGGGGTGCCAGTTTAGTAATTTTGTTCAAAGTGCATGGTGAGAATAATCTTTCTCCTAAAATGAAGCACAAGGATAAGTAATAATTTTTTATGCATGATAAGCATCAAAAATATGAGCCTGCTGGTCTTTGCTTTTCATTTTTCTTTACCTTCGTCTTTCAGTCAGAGCCTCCTGCAGTCTGCACACAATGTGATCAATAACTCAATAACTTTTTTCATGCAGTAATTATCTCTATGGGGTATTATCTGAACATTCTTTTTCTTTATTACCCAAAAGATGCAGGAGATATTTATATAACCAGCTGATCCCATTTTGGATGAAGCTGCTTCATGACAGCAGGAGAAAGTTTGTTTTAAATAGACTTTTTAACAAATACTGAAAACCTTACTAAGCTGTACTTTTTTCCTAGGGGAAAGATTATTCCAAATACTGTCTTGCACTTAATACTTGATACTCAGTTAAGCACAGAGTAAACAGAAATGTCCTGTAAATTAAGAATTTTAAGCAGTTATGCTAGGTGAGTGTCTTTTAAGAAAAGAAGCCTATTCAGAAGATAGGTGCAACTGCTCTGAAGTTCCTAGATAGTGACTAGATTGCTGATTTTTCAGAGTAAAAAGTTATCCTAAAAGATAATGTTTCTATCTGGAATATATTCTAATTTCATTGGCTTCTAATTTTCACAGATCGAGATCTTACAAGAGTCACGAATGATGATTCCGGACTGCCAGCGCAGACTAGAAGTTGCACATGCAGAGCTTACTCAACTACTAGTGAGTATTGCATCACACCCCATTGATCAAGAAGTGCTGTGGTTCCTAGGTGCACTTGGATAAACAACTGCAGCAAATGAAAACTGGATTAAAGAATTAGTTTCTGTAGGTCCCAAGACCAGCATCCTATAAGATACCAGTGTTTTGCTTTAGATAACTGCCTTTGCAGACTTGGTCTTCAGTCTGTGAAGACTGTGTGTGTCAGAAGCTCCTTCTTTAATGGAATGTACACTCTACATACACTTATACCAGACTGTGAAAATGGACTCAGAACTCCTGTGCTAGTTCCATCATCAGAAAAATCAGTTCACTCACTTTAGGTTTTTTAGATAGTATAAATGTATATAATATGCTTGTAGGGAACTGAAATTGTCAAAATACTTTGGTTACTACTCTTATGCTGTGGACAAGTCAGATGAGTCCTTGCTGAGTATTGCTTAATGTTTTATTAGTGAAGTGAGCAGTACTGCCATGTTTTTTAAGACACAAATACCTGCAGGAATAAAGAGTATGTTGTACAAATAGATTCACTGAACCTGTACTACATTTGAAGATGATAAGGCTTATTTTAAAAGCTGCCTTCTCATCAAGAATTCAGCTACACTTGTTGGTACACAATAAATGGCACTGTGAGGCTAAAAATATATACCCTAAATTATGTCTGAGATATAGTGATGGCTAAAATGCAAATACGTTTTTAATGGAAAAGTCAAGGTGTCATAGTGTCAGTTAGTTTGCCTCTACTGTTTGCCAGAATAAATGCTCAGTACCTGGCAGGATTTAGGGTCTTTTTGTCATTCAGCTAGTTACTGAACAGTTAGTCAGTCTAAATTTCAGTGGCATGCAGAAATGGTGCTATTGATTCATAGTATGCAAACTTAAAACAAGGAATGGAGGCGGTTACTATTGTTGTTAAGAATCTGTAAGGCTTCATATCTTGCTTTCTGTGCTTAGCTCACCTTCAATGCTTTTATTAAAATTTACTGTATCCTAGTATGTTTTTCAGTTGTCAGTCTACTGAAGCATTTTTCTAAGAGTACTCTTGGTCTAAAGTTTGTTCTTATTGGTTTCTTAGTTTTAAATATTTAACACAATCAAATAAAGGTATGCATAGGTCAAATCTACTTGCACATGACAGCTATTATCTGGGACCTTAAGCAGGACAAAATAATTTACCTGTGCTCTGAGTAACATAGAATGTGTGTTTTCAAAAATGATATGTCCCTCATTTCATAGTATGGTTTGGGTTGGAATGAACCTTCAAAGATCATCTGTTCCAACTCCCTTGCAATGAGGAGGAACATCTTCAACTACATCAGGTTGCTTAGAGCCCCATGCAGCCTGATACTGAATATTTACGTGGATGTGGCACCTACCACCTCTCTGGGCAACCTGTCCCAGTGCTTCACCACCCTCACTGTAAAAAACTTCTTCTTTATATCTAGTCTGAATCTATTCTCTTTTAGTTTAAAACCATCACCCTTTGTGCTGTCACAACAGGCCCTACTAAAAAGTCTGTCCCCAGCTTTCTTGTAGGCTCCCGGTAAGTACTGAAAGGCTGCANCCCATGGCTGGGTCATGTCCAGCCTCTCAGCCCCCTGCACCCCCAAGTCCTTCTGGGCAGGGCTGCTGTGATGTGTCCATCGCCCAGCCTGTGCTGATACCAGGGTTGCTCTGACCAGGTGCAGCACCCTGCACTTGGACTTGTTGAACCTCATGAGATTCCTGTGGACTCTCCTAGAGCTTGTCCAGGACCCTCTGCACATTTACTGGTCTTACTTTCCGTGTCATTAATGAAGATATTAAATAACACTGGTCACTGTACAGACCCGCAGGGGACACCACTGGTCACTGATCTCCATCCAAACATGGAGTCATTGACCAGTTCTCTGGCTGTGACCATCCAGCCAATTCCTTATCCAGTGAAGAGTCCACCCATCAAATCCACCTCTTTCCAATTTAGAGAGAAGGATGTTGTGGGGGACCATGTAGTTCACAATGACAATTCCCTTTTTGCAGTCTTTAAGGACTTCACCTGACTGCCATGACTTTTCAAATGTCATAGAGGGGAACGTGGCAACTACATCAGGCAATTCCCTCAGGAGTCTGGGAAGCGTCTTGTCAGGTCCCACAGACTTAGGTACATTCAGGTTCCTCAGGTGGTCATGAACTTGATCTTTACTTACAGTGGGAGGGACTTTGCTGTCCCATCCCCTATTTTGTAGTCCATCCACTTGAGAGGTGTAGGAAGAAGCTGCCAGTAAGCCAAAACATTGTGGAGTACCTCAGCCTTCTCCCTATTTGTTAGCAGTTTTTTTACCTTCTTAAATTTAATCCCACAACAGTTATTTTCAGAGTACTCAAAAATGTTGTTTTTGATTACAGGAAAATGAAAAAGAGTTGGAAGAAGCTGAAGAGTATAAAGAAGCACGTTCCATACTGGAGTCAGTTAAGCTGGAAGCCTAGCTATTTTCCAGTTCTCTCTTTATATGCATTAGCACGGGGTCCATTCCACAGTTTCATTTGACTATGGCTCTACTACTATTGTTGACTTGCTAAAGTTCCCTTTATGCAAACTGAGCTTTCTCTAAATGCAAGGTGCATCAAATAAAGAATGTTCTGAAACATTTGTGTGTTCCATATTCAGGCAAAATAGATATATTTCCAGTTCACCTCAATTAAAAAAATCAAAATAAAGCCCATTTAAAGTAAGTGTAATAGTTAATATAGAGAACTTAAATCTGAACAGTTCAGGCTAAGAAACAAAGTTTGGCTATGTGAGGGACCAGTAAATACTTTAGAATGAAATAACATCATAGAATGGTTTGGGTTGGAAAGGTTCCACCTAGTTCCAACCCCATGACTTTAATGGGCTTTAGAAGCACCTTATATCTGAAATAATTTCAAGCCATTACAGCATAAAAATCTGTACTGAAAGAGAAGGTAGACCAAATGACCTTTCCCAGTCACCCACCTTTCTTCTATGGTGAAATTTTTCTGTAGTTTTATCAAGTATGTACTCCTTTTTAAGTCCAAGACAAAAGCTGACTCCAGATCTTTCTCAGTGTGAATGGTACTGAGTCGTAGAGCCCAATTCATACAATTTCCATTGATCAAAATTCTACTTTTCAAGGAACAGAATTTAGCAGGTGATTAGTATATTGTAAGCTGCATCTGCTAATAAGAGTTCTGGACTGAATGCTTTTCTTGAAAGCACCTTGATCTAAGTGATATTTTTTTGAACAAAGTTCAAGGCCCAGGACATGAAAGAGAACTAATGTGTAAGGGAACAATTCTTAGTCTGCCTGGAAGACCATTAAAACATTATGTACAAAAGCTGTGGTTTTTTCAGAGTAGCTTCTCTAAAACAAATAGTAAGTTCTGTTGGTAAACAAGAAAGCTTTTTACATTAGTTTTTCTAGTTTGAAAGTGTTCTGGCATGTTTCTTAAAGGCAACACAAAGCACAGTGTACCTTTTGTGTGGTGCTAAATTGAATACTTAATAAAATTCTTTGTTAATTTGCCTGAGTTTGAGTAAACTGCTGTTTCAGTACTTATTTATGTACTTTAAGCACATTCAGAGTAAT
Organism: Cnemophilus loriae; assembly: GCA_013397755.1. NCBI lineage: Eukaryota > Metazoa > Chordata > Aves > Passeriformes > Corvidae > Cnemophilus > Cnemophilus loriae. The sequence continues at coordinate 20,272 of VZTF01009557.1, read as the reverse complement.
GTCTACTTCTCCATCACTCTTAAGCACTGCTCTGACAGATCAACGCCGAAAGACTGCTGACTGAATCAGTCAGAATGATCTACTTTTGAAGTGACCCCAGACCAGTACCATAGAGGGCTAAGAGGTGAAACCTGTTTTGACAGTACAGTTTCGTAAGAGAACACGCATATCTTCTTACCAGCATTGTGTTCTAGGCATGGAACTGCCAAGCGGGCACTGCCTGGGTCGCAGCACATATGAACTGCTGTTGAGGGAAATGTCTGTCTTTGGATACTCATTTCACCCGGTTTCTGCTATGGACCTTCACTGGGAAAGGTGGCTGGAGTGCACAAAGCAGATAGTGTGTCTCAGCTGACACATTGCAGCCATTGAACGGAGTGTGGTGAATAAATGCAGTGCTGAAAAGGAGGTGTAGGGAGATGCCAAGTCTGCTGGGTAAAGCAGGGTTTAAAATAAAAATTGCTCTTATTCAGAAGAAAGAATACACACTTGTGGAAAACAAGCCCGCAGAAAAATGATGTGCAGTTGCTGAGTACCACGAGAAATGCATATGAAAGCTAAACATAAATCCACAAAAAGCCTAAACCACACAGAGCTGTTCTGTTTCCTCGTAACAACATCCTGTTTTGGCAACCCACCTTCCCCATCTCCAGTGAAACCTTTCAACGGAGCTGCAGTCAATCTGCGTTTTAACACTGGGGGTGTGGGGGTTGGGGAAGGGACTTCAGGTCCTTGGTCTAGCTCAAGAGGTTCAGATCAAGGGAGGTGTTCAGTAGCTCCCCCATACTTAATCCTAATAGACTGGAGTCCTCAGAATTGCCTCATTAGTATGACAGGTGGCTGCACAGCTTCTTAAGACTGGGCTATCACCAGGAACTTACTAGTAAAATTGGATGGTCTGATCACCCCAGAAGGTACAGTTCTCTTCAACAGACCTGTATGACGAACTAGAATAGGAAATGTGTGTATTTAATATGTGGGTGATACAATGGTGGTCAGTATCTTCAAGAACAATATCAGAAATCAAAAGGTTTCTGACAAACTGGAGAAAGTTTGAAATACTTCTTTTAGTAAGGACATACTTAAATAAGAAAATAAAGAAAACTTACACATGGCAGCAGCGATTTTCTACTGCACCAACATGGGAAAAAGTAAATGCTAGACACGATTTCTGAGAGATACAGAAGAATTTCAGTGAATTACATGCAAAACATAAACTTAGCTCATAAGACATGGGCAACAACCCCTACACTCCCATTCTTATTAGAAAGGCTTTATCTAGAAGCATTTTTGCAGCTAGAAGCTGCAAGTAAAAGGGATGAACAAATAAGAAGGATTCAGAAGAAAACAGTGAAAACTACTAAAAAGACTGAAAAATGGTCTATGCAAAAGAAAGAACAAATCCAGACATTTTAGCCTGGAAAATACTGAGGGTAACAGTGGTAATAGTCTTCAAGCATATACAGAATTACAGAAGAAAATAAAATTTTCTTGGCAGACAGAGAAGATGCAATGAGCTTTAGCTACAATGAGGGGAAAAAAATATTGGACAGGTTCCTTCCACAGGAAACAACTAAGACAAATGAAGCTCTGGAACAGACCGCCCATGGAGGCTGTTGGAGATGCCTTCCTGGAGGTCTTCTGTTGACCAGGCAGCCCAGTCACTCATGACACAGGGACCACTGATCCTGCCTCAAATTTACACATTAGGGAAAAGCAACAAAAGGTGGATGAGCATTCATCCTTTCTCAGCAGCACTTACCCCCTCACTCAAAAATACAAAAGATTTGTGACGCCGCTGAAATTAACTACTCTGAATACAGCACAGAGGAGATCCCCAGAGTCCCCTCAAAGGAGACAATTCAGTGATACCTACCTGACTTTTCAGATCTTGCACTGCACATTATAACACAGGACTCAAAGGTGAAAATGGTCTTCCTTAATGAAAGGACCAGATGAACTATTTTTTTCTGACTTTCCACTTCCTATTCACGTTTCTGAACACTCATCAAATACACATGTCAAAAATATTTTAGGTTCCCACTTGTCATTTTATTTTATGTGTTAATTTGTGCACAAACAAGCTCATTCAGGGCAAAGATAGGAAGCCAAAAGTTTGAAGTGTAGCTGAGATCAGAAGGATGGTACTTGCAAGGCAAGAAGTGAACTGTGGGGTCTGCTGGAAACAACTGCAGGGGAAGTAGCAAATTTAGTTCAAAGTCTCACTGTTCATCCAGTTTCAGAGCAGGACTACAAGCTGAGGGAAGGGAGAAATGTGTTGTCTAAAGCCTAATCATCTTAACAACCCGTCTCCCATACGATCTCTCAGGGAACCCACTTCTAAGGACACTGAACAGAAAATACAAAGGAGAACCACTTCTGGATTCTCTTCCATGTGCAATCTTAGCTATGCTCTGTTATCACATGTAACAGAGGGCTCATGATAAATCCAAATTATAGGCTAAGGACTCCAAAGGTGATGGCAAAAGGGATGTGTAATTTCCACCTTCCCCACTTCTCTGAATACAAATTCAACCACAGTGAAAAAATCAGCTCTTGAACTGTGCAGACTACTTGCTAGCACGTCTCAGCACCCAGCATTTCAGGGCAAACATCACCACTCTAGAACCACTCACCATAAACAGTACCTTTAACAGAAAGAACAAAAACTTCTACAACAGTTTGTTTTCTTTCTGTTCTGAAGTTACTGTAGATGTTACAGTAGATGAAAAGAAACTCAGTAACCCACAGAAAGAGCCTCAGTTAATAAGGTTAACAGAGGCTGAAGAGGTTTAAATTGGAAAAATAAGCACATTATTTATGTATCAATTACTACTTGCTCTCCATTTCAACAAAAGGAAATAAAATTTTCTCATCTTTCCTAACAATCCAGAGGCCTCCTTCTGCCCCTGCATAATTAGCAGTAAATTTCACCACAGCTCTCCATAAGCAATCAAAAAGGCTACCTAATTAAAAAAGTAATTAGTTTACACAGATAGATGTGAGTGGGTAGATTAGTTGATGAAAATAAAATGAAATTCCTCTGGATGCTTTTAGTGACTCAGCTTTCTGCTCTTTTACAGCTTCTACCCATTTCTAAAGGAGTAGGTTAAAAATAAGTAAAAAAATACTTCATTTGTAAACGAATAGAGTATCTTTCAAAACCAGTTGATCAGATTTGGCTTGTATTCTGTTTCCAACACAGAAGGTAAACTTCATATTTTATGAAGTATAAAAATCAGTGCCTCCATAGAAGGACTAATGGGTTGTTTCATTTTCTCAGGTCACTACACAATACCTAGGTGCCAAACTGAACCAATGCTGAACCTGTAAAACAAAAGTTTGAGCACTAACACCCAGAACACTACAGGATTTCTAAGGAGCCAGAACAGCTCTTGATACCAGACCTGACCAAGGGGTCTTTTCCCCAGTCATCCTGCCATCAACAGAAGTCAGAGAAAACATGTCGAGCAGGACTGCAGTTTTCCTGAGGGTAAACATACACCCTCACACTCCTGCCATTTTCCCAAATTAAGGAAATCCGTTGCATTTTGTGGTGGCAGCAGGGAGCTGTATTCTCACACCTGAGCTGGGGGACATGTGGGGAACACAAAAGCCAGTAGCCAAAACTCAAGGGAAGACGAGTATAACAACAAGTATAAACAGTAGTCCTTGATGAGAACTAGGAAGCTTTGTCAGAGAAACCAGTGAGTTAAGAAGCTTCCTTCTTCAAAGGCTTTATCACGGCCAGTGCCTGCTGTTAGACCTCACCTCCAGGAATGCATCAAATAACAGTTGTCACATTCAAACAAAATTGCAGTAAAAACTCTAACCAGCACAAGGGAGGAAACTGCCTTTTTAACAGTGTGGGGAAAAAATGCAAAGAACTAAACATTCTTTGTTAAGCAAATTAAACAGCTGTAAACTTAGGTTTTATACTTTTTTAAATTAGGAAGGTTATAACTGAAACGAAAGTTTTAAATAGTGAAATTAAAAAATATACAAATACTGTATACTGAACTTTTGAAACCATTTGTTTTTTAATGTGGCAGTAATAAATTCTCATTTTGTTTGCCTTTGCTATTTTTGGAGCGCTATCCACCAATTCAAGGAATATTGAGTCAATTTCTGGCTATTATGGACTCATGAGAGTCCTCTCTGAAGACATCTGAAATTCCACATGTATCCTCAGGCACAGCATATGGAGCCAGTGGGGAGGGAAGAAAAGCTTTTGGAGTGATGAAAACAAAGCAATTGTCACACCAAAGCTAACAAAGATCAGATTACTTGGTCAAACCAGTTTTAAATTGGTAATTATCAACATTACCTAGACACTGTTCACCAGTCTACACAAAATGAGCTGGTGAACCTTGTCCATTTCCAAATATCACTGAGCTTTTACAAAGACAGACCTAAAAAGCCATCACATTAGGTCCTCACTGTGCCAGGGCAAGAGCGCAGAACCCATGTCCTCAATACTAGCCCCTTCAAAGGACCCTAGATGAGAACTGACATGGAAACTACTTTCCTTTCATTAAACTTACCATTAAAAGGAGTGCTGCCAGAGCAACATCATAACACAGCACTGAAATGAGGAGTCAAGGTAAGAATGGTGAAGGTTTTTCACGGCTGAATGTTCTGTAGATAAACAGAAGATTCAAGTCCCTTCTGCACCAAATACAGCACCTTTCAGAAAGGCTCCAATTAACTTTTAGTAACAAACTCAGTTGGAACTAGACCAGTACTCTATTTAGACATCCAAATACCAAACTTTACTCAAAAATTACATCACCAACTGCCTACGATTAAAAGCACTTCGTAGGTGGCTTAATGTCAAAGAGATACGCTACTCTTCAGATAGAGTTCCTTCAGAAATAGACAATTCACTTCCAAGTTTACATCTCCTTCATGAAGCTCAAACAGGAAAATGTAGCGAATGCTCTGCAGGTCTGCAGACAAAAGGAAAACCCACACACTGCCCAGATGCCTGACTAGCCAGACAGACAAACTGTACCTTGTCTTAGATTAGTAGGCAGAGCAGTAGACCACTATTACCAGGACAGGTTAGCAATCGCACTGCAGTTTCATTTTGTTACTCTGAAAATGAATCAGTCTCTCCAACCCTTACTTCACTTTTCCACACAGAAAAAACACCCCAAAACAACCAACCCCCCCAACAAAAAAAACCCACAAAAACTCAATGCGAAACTAAGTGTTTCAAGTTTGTTCTCCCAGTGGTGATGTCCCAATTATTTCATTTTAGTACTTCTGTCCTCTGTTGTAAGTGAACAAACTACACTGAACTGAAGAAGCAAAAAGTACTTTAAGTTTACACACAAGCTTCAGAAGTTCTTGACAGTTTCAAGCACAGAAGTTAATCATCCCAGGATTATGCAGTATAATGCAAGTAGTTAATACTGTTAACCAAGCAGAAGCAATTACTCCCTTACAAGAGAAAAATCACACACACTGCAAGATTAACACATGAAAGGTACTTGAAATTTCCAGCTGGTTTTTTAAAGTCTTCCGCACTAGAACCCAGGTTGTCAATGGCGGTAAATCTGATTAAGTGCCCAGGTGGAGAGGAAAGGGCAGGATGAAGAGGAATGAGCTGAAGTGTCTATTGCCAGGTAGTTAGGCTAACTCTGGATGCACAAGACTTGGACTACTGGCTGAAGATGAATCCAAATGCATACCTCAAGCCAAAGATAGAATCACCCTGCCTTCTGAAACCCGAAAGCCGCTCAAAACCACATACACTGTGCTAAAAATAGAACCATGGCAAGATGATCACAAAGGATAACATGCTTTGCAATCCAGGATAAAAACCTTATAAAGATGTTACAAGACAAAACATTCACCTTTTCAGCTTCATTTTGAGCTACAACTAGGTAAGAGAATTTAACCAATGCTTACGTGAAAACCAGCCTCCCTTGAGCTCTTATTTCCACCAGGAATCTCAATAAGCAATCCAAGGAGCCCACTACTGTTTTCAAACATTAAATTCAAAAAGGAACACACTCATCCTGACCGTATCAGGCTATTTTAACTCTGCCTCTCTAATTTTCTCCCTGCAGAGCAAAAAGCAGGCACACTCTGAGGACAGCACAGGAGAGAAGAGCAGTGACAGCTGGGAGCCATCTAAAGTAAGGAAGGCCATTTGCAAGGAGGTTTCCTCCCCCAGCATGTCACCATGCCTTACAACAGACTCTCTCCTGGACCCCCTCACTGCTTCATTAGCTGTAAATGATGTGGTTTAAGAAGGAAACAGAACTTTTTTAACATTCTGAGAGATCAGCATTGCACAAGGAAACTTGATCTGCTGATTAGCAGCAAACAAGTCCCACATTGGGTTCTGCTCCTTTCCCAGTTTGGACACCCCAACACACAACTCTCTCTCTTAGTTCCTCACCCTCAAAGAGTGGAAATGAATAACACCACCCTTGTCTCCAATGCTAAAAAAGAAAACCCAATACTTCCACTTGAAAACCACTCTCACACTACCCATCTGAGCACGAGAAGAGCAGTAATTACGATGGAGTTGCTGGACTCACTGAAAAAGGCCACTTTCAGCCCAGTCCTACCAGATGCCACTACTGCCATCATGTTCTGCATTTTCTGTGTCTATCGTGTCAAACTCTTTCATGCCATGACTCCCAGGTGCCCATTCATAGAAGTTTACCTGTCCAAGTCATAACTATTATTCTAGGCTGGAAGTAATTCACCTAGAGCAGATGTCATTAATGCCACTTGAAGATAAACCTAGTCAGACAATCAGCATGCTTGTGACATGTTATTGCTCCACTGTGTTGACTGGAAGCCTCTGTTAGTCAAGTACCATCCTGCCCATGCTTGTCACTAAAAAGTGAGGGACCTGCACTCACGCCTGCTGCAACCACTAGACCATGAGCACAAGAGCCTTCTCTCTCAGTCAGGGTCTGGCAAAGGAGGTTTCAAGGCTCTAATAATTTCATGTCTGGTCACTATTCTACAGATGAATAAAATACTTTTTCTGTACCATACTGCAGGTCCCCAAACACACTGTTTCTCGCCACACATGAAGTACCTTCTGCCCATTACAAAATCAGCTACCTTATTCTCAACTAGAGCATAAAGAAAAACTGGTTTTCCCTCCTGTAGCTTCCCCAGCAACAGAAGACACAAAATTCTGAGTGCTGACTCTCAGCTTACCTTGTGGCACTCTGCTTACAGTAAACACCTACTGTAGATAGCCTGTGTTTTCAGGTGAGAAGGGACAGCTAGCTTTAAATGTGAGGAAATCCACAAGACTTAGGTTGAGGTTTGTACAAGTCCTTGCTACAGCTGAAGCATTAGAAAACCGTACCACATTCACAACAACTTTAGGAGACAGAGATGCTTTTTTGTGCAGAACGTAATTTCAAGCACTGTAAGCCATGACTGAACTATCAACCACTGGTCAGGAGGAGAGAGACCTGCAGGCAAAAGAGTTTGTGTCAGCGCAGAAAAGAGAACACAGATTAAACAAACAATGGTAGAAGGTCTGAAAATGAAACCCAAAAACTCAGAGTGTTTGTTGAAAAAACATTTATCTTTTTCCAAACAGTAAGAGAGTCTCCTGATAATCCTAATTTTTTTTTCCCTAAACATTATCTGTAATTTCTTCCAACAGAACCAAACATTCAAAACCCAAAAATGTTTTTTCCTAGAAGAAAAAAAAACAAACAAACTACAACCTTAAGAAAGAGCTGTGCCTTAGAACTAACATGGTTATGGTCATAAACTTAAGTACTGCCAACAGGATATCCTGAACTAGAGTCTGGCTGGTGCTGGCATGACTCCATTGTTGTACAAAGTACTAAAACAGGAGACAAACGTCACTGTTTGGGATGTGTGTGTGTATGTTTATCTATATATATAAGACTACAAACACTGCTACAGTGAAAACTACAGAGGTAGTCAGTAAAAAAAAAACCAAAACAAGAAGAAAAAAAAAAAAAATCACCTCTCCATGACAGCAGAGTAGGACAAGTCTTCAACCCAGGGCCATCAGTGCTCCTGCACCTCTCCTCTCCCCTGCTGCTAAGCACAGCCTGCCCGCATTTTTTGCTAATGTCACACAAACTTTGTTACTCATCAAGAAACTTGACCTTTCTATCTACTGCAGGCATCAGGCTGAAGAGTGAAAAGTTTTCAGTGATAATGAGAACAAAATGTAGATGCCATCTCTTCTTTAAGTTACTGAGCACGTAAGCAGAGAATGACAAATACTGAGGCCTTTATTTTAGTATTTCATATGCAAACCTTTTTTCTTCATTAGACAACAAAACACCAAGACGTGCCCCACTTTACACTACTAAAAACCGACCACAAAGCTGCGGGGGGGAGGGAGGGAGAGGGGGCGAGGAAGAAGACAAAACAACGCGTTTCCTTCCGCCACACGGCA
>VZTF01009553.1:2025280-2044062 GCA_013397755.1 Cnemophilus loriae | reverse complement strand
GGTGCGGCAGCGGGCGAGGGGGCAGCGCAGAGCCCCGGCCCCGCCGCCGTGTCGCTGGGCTTGAGCGTGGCCGTGGTCTCCAGCCTGGTGAACGGCTCCACCTTCGTCCTGCAGAAGAAGGGGATCGTGCGGGCCCGCGGGAGAGGTAGGGGCCCGGCGCTGCGATGGCGGCGGATGGGAGCGCCCCTCCCGGGGCTTGCCGGCCTCCCTCTGCGACCCCCCGGTAACCTCCCAGGTGTGCGGGGCCTCGGCCCCGGCACCGTGCGGGACGGCTCCCCCTAGCCCGGGGCAGCCCGGCAGCCCGCGGGGCTGCTCCCTCCCTCGCCCCGCAGCCCTTCCCCGCGCTGCGGCGGCGGCCGGCCCGGAGCGAAGGGCAGGAGGTGGGGGGGCTGCCGTGGGACCTGGCCCGCCCCGCGGGGCAAGCAGCACGGGCACCCCCGGCTCCTGTCAGAGCCTGTGTCGGGGGGGGGCCGTGTCGCCTGGTGTGGAGGACTCCTTCCCGGTGTCTGGACCGGGGGAAGCCGGCTTCAGTTTGTCACCTTAAGCGTGTTTGACATCAGAGGTCCGTGACTGGGTCGAGGCGCAAGGGTGGTGATAAATGAGCGGAGAGGCGGCAGGTGGGGTCAGTCAGGATGTATTAGCGGCGGAGAGCAGCGAGAGGTTGTTAACATGCGCATCAGCAACAGCTTCTCGCTGTATGGTCAGCGCGCTGGTCTGTCACGCTGTAATACAGCACTGGGCACTTGTGTGTTGTATGCGCTCCTGTCCATACACAGGTTCCTCTTTTTCGTGTGCTTGTGGGACTTTGCTGCCAGTTTCTGTGGCTTAGCTAGTTTCTTGCCATGAACAGCACCAGCACATCTTATCGCTTGTTTATTCCAGCTCTTCCACGGGCACACACAAGTTGTATCAGTCACATGGTGGTTTCCGCTTTTTGAGAAGAGACAGATCAGTAACATGAAATAATTTGTTTCTTATGAAATAATTTGTTTCTTATATTTTTCATACTGAAATCCCATGCCTCATTATTATTTCCCGAGGTGAACGTATTCAGTAACTGACTGTGCTGTCTAGACAGCTTAGCCAAAACAAAGCTGTAAATTCACAAGTGTGAAGATCTCCTGTATTTTATTTTGAAATTGGAGATCCCCAAAGCATGCAGCTGAACAGCATTTGCTAGTTGCATCTTCATGCTTTGAATATAGGAAACTGCATTTTTAAAAAATTTATTTATTTGTTTTTAGTATCATGCTTCTATGTAAGGGGAAGACTGTAAACACAGGTTGCATGAGGCCTTTGAATTGTAGTACTGTGGTCAATAGCCATTTGTTTTTGTAGGTGATGGTGTCTGTATATGAGCATGTGTCCCTAGGTTCTAGGAACTCTTTTTTTATGAAAAATCCTTTTTAGTGACCAGGACAAGGTATTTTCTCTGTATACATTGCATGTATGTAAATATATACATATATGTACACATACCAATAATATACAAATAAATATTGTATATATATATATTTGTACTTGCATTTCCATTGGCTGCTGCATCTAGCATGTTCAGGGTGAATGCAGTGGAGCAAAGCAAGCTTGGAACTATGTTACTACAACCTGGCAGCCTGATCTAAAAAGTTCGTTTTGCTTTTTCTGCAATGACCTTACAGTTAAGGGCATGAGACAAACTTTTGTTTTGCAAGCATAGTCTCCCTTTCCCTCCAAGATGGCTGTAACCCATTTTGATTGTCCACAGAGAGATAACGTTTGCATCATAAATACAAACCTTTTTTTTTTAACGGAAACAATGAGAGAATACAAGAGAAAAATAATTTTGCATCCCAAGGCAGCTGGAGGAAGTTTCTATTTTGAGTCTACTTATTCCTGAAGAGCTTTCAGTGGAGCACTGGGTTAAGTGAGTGATGGGCGTGTGCCTGCTTTCGCAGTGCTAGCAGCTGTAAAACTTCCTGTTTTGAAGATACAACTGGTGTTTGCATCTTGCTGAGCATTTCGTTGTACTTTCTATTGGCATGCTCAGTGAGGAGGCATCCAGGAAAATACCCCGGGTTCCACTCTATTTTGTGATATGAAGCAGTGGGCTTCTGCCTTGAATCTAGCAGTTGGATCTGTGGGTCTGAGATGGCCAGTGTCAGATGATGTCTTTTTTCCATTGTCTTCAGCAGGTGTTGTATAATTAACGAGGAGGCACTTCAAGTCTCTTCTGTCTTCTCTCTTGAATCAATAATATAGTATTGATGTAATTAGCAATCCTTGTCTAGTTAGAAATAGCAGTGGGTGACAAATATTTTGCAAAGTTACCTTACTTGAGTCAATATTTTCTATAATTTCTGCCCCCAACAGTGTTTTTATTTTATATGCAATAACAAAAGTCTAAAAAATTCCTACACCCACTCTAAAGCTGGCCATTTTCATTAGTCATTTTTCATCTCTTTTCAATTGTATAGTGCAATTTCCAAGTGCCTAATACTTTATATGTCTCCAGAGTTAGTGATGACTGTGTTTTTCTCTTCCATTTGGGATTTCAGAGTAGGTACAATATTGCCTGCTGCTCCAGTGGGCAGAGAGTGCTTTGAGAGGGCATTTTCCCAAATGAATGCAGAGCTGTATTGCTAGAAAGAGGAGCAAAACATAGGAGCATAACTTGATGCCAAGGTTGTGCTCAGAGAAGGCCATGCTTTAGTTTAGGAAGTGATCATGAGCCTTGACATTGTACAGAAGCAGAACTTAGGTGGTGCACAGGCTCCACCTGTGCCCATCCCAAGGCAAGATCTTATAATCTGACAGTGAAAATAATCAAAATAATCGTTCTCCAGCTTGGGAGGCATTAAGGACAATAGGGAGGTTTTACTCCTCTCTGAAACGGGGCACTATGTCAGGAGTTCAGAGGCTTCAGTTATAGCACCTTCCAATGCTTAAATGCAGGAGGATCAGGCGACACCATGCTCCTGCCAAACCTGTGGGCCAAAACAATTTCTCAGCTACAGTTTTTCCGATACAATTTCACCGAGGTTGTACTAGCAAACTAACTGAGCCAAATCGTGTTCTGTTTCCATGGGTTTCCAGTTCTCCTAGAAGTGGTCCTAATTTGTATGTTTAAATGTCACCCTCAGAAGCATTTGGTGATATTTTGGATGCTTTTCTGCACAATACTACATTAATGTCACATAGGTACTTCAAACTGGAAACCAGAACTTCTGACTAACACATTGTCTTAAGAAGGTCTTACTTGAAAACATAAGCCAAATCCAAAATTGTTCTCTCTTTTTTTTTTTTTTAATCTCACATTCAGTTGCCTTGAAGAATAGGTTTAAGATGAAGGTCCTTAATAACCGAGACTGTTGTTTCATAACTCCAATATTGCAATTTCATATTTTTCTAATACATTTTCCTGTACTTCCAGGTACTTCGTACCTAACTGATATAGTATGGTGGTCAGGCACTATTGCAAGTAAGTATCTTAAAAGGTTTGAAATTTTTTTTTTTTTTTAAAGAGAGCTTTGCTTAGATGGTAATAGGACACATCAGGAAGTCTGGGTTTTCATCTTGAATCTCACACTACCTTACCATGAAATTGCCACCCCTAGAAATATCCCACTTTTAGTAAACTCTTACCATGGCTACCATGCCTGGTGGTGTTTGCAAAGGCAAAGAGCTGGGACAAACATGAGTCAGACATCTTTCCACATTCCCAAACTGTTTGGTACTTGCAGCCCTTGGCAGCCACACACTGCTCTGACTCTGGGTTCCTGCATGGTTTGTGTCTCTGCATTGCACTGGCTGGCTCAGTTTTTAATAAAAGTCAAAGCTGAATTAAAAATTGTTGCTCTGCACAAAAGGGCTCATTGAGCACATGTTATGTTTTAGATCAGAAAGCATTTAACCAGCCTCAATAAAAAAAAACGAAAACCAAACCTCTTTTGGTTTCTAGTTCAACAGATACAGTTTCAGTTTTGCTTTTAATCTGCAGGATTAATGTGAAGCCTTCTGTGGTGCTGATATGAGATCAATGTAATTCTACCCTTAATATCTTCGTAACTGCTAACACCAAGTTCATTCTCTGCTGTGAATCTGGAGCATGGGGAGCAACTAGCTTTCTCCTTTTACACATCAGCCCTAGTTCTACCCACAAATCTAGAATCATACCCCACTTTTAGACTCTAATCCAGCCTTTTGTGAATTATTTGGAAAGTTCTGATGTTGTTTCTGAGAAGTATGTGAGTCCAATTGTGCTCCTGGTTTTGTGGCAGCAAGGTAAGTCTCTGATTTTCAGTTTTGTTGTCTTAAAGCTATGCAAAAGGAATGAAAACTGATAGATCTCATTGAAGGACAAAGTTCACAGCAACTGTAGAAGCCAGCAGAGCTTCAGAAGAAAAGTCCTCACCTAATTTAACCTGAGTTTAAGTAGTTCTTTGTCAGCTTCCTCCCCTGACAGGATCACTACTGCCTAAATAGGAATAAGCCTATGCATCAGTCACTGTTGTTTATCACTCCTGAGGCTCCCATCTGCAATCTCTGAGCAGAAGGAGTTAAAGTAAGGGAGGTTTTATTACAAGACTTATCTTGGTGAATCAGAGAAAACAATTTCATGCTTAAAAGAGCTGACTGAATTAAATGAAGGCAAAACAGCTGAAGGGAACGGTATCAGTTGGCTTTTTTCCAGTAGCTAGATGCAGGTATTTCAAAACAAAACCTCAGTAGCTTTACTGAGGAGCTGAGCAAGAAGAATTGCTTGTGGATATTATAGACTCAGAATGGCAGCACAGTCACAAACAGCAATAGCAAGGGCCAGGAAGGCACTTATGGGATGCAGAGAAAGGTGCTATTCGGGGAAAGGTGTTACTTGTGGAATTAGCAATATCCCCAGTTACCTGGGTGAAATAGTAACAGCTGGCATCATTTTCTCAGGCAGAGAATTTGGAGTTTGGATGACTAACAAAACCCACATAAACTTTATCAACTTGTCCTCACGGTATTTGTTCAGATGGTGAAAAAGTGTTTCTGTGTTGGCATGCTGACTCAGCATAATGCTGCCCAACAGTTTGGAGGCCCTGGGATCCACTGGATTACTGAAGACTTCAAAGGAAGGGCTGCAGATTCTGCTAAGGGACTTTTCCTTACTCTGTAGTCAAAAGAGTGCAGCATGTGTACAGGTATTTCAATGAGCATTAAACTAATTAATTGGATAATTAATTAGTTTCAGTGCAGGTTTTGATAGCAGCATAGATGCAGGTGGTTCTTATAGTGAAAACATCTGCATTAGTGTCTTATTGCAGATGGGCAATGCAATTGTGAAGTGAATCTCCTGTTTGTTACCACAGATTTATTTCACATTTCATAGCCGAGTTGGAGCTCCTGACCTGGTCCTTAAAATGAAACTAGGTTGGAAGATGAATTCTAGGAACATACTTAATGCATGTGAGCTGCAAATAGACTTTAAGTTAGTGGGAGCAGGCTGAAGTTAGTCTGAAATAAACCCCTTGACATTCTTAGAATAGATATCTTTTGCTGTACAGGTCTACTCCTGGTCTCCTTGCTAATGGAGACATGCCAGTGGGCATCAAGTTTTGTGTTGCAGTAAGTTTCAGAGTACTGGTACTTGTTTATCATATTTAAAGCTTGGAGTGCCTTCAAGAACTAAAGTAGTGTCTTGACTTCCAGCATTGATGTGTCTGATGAGGAGTTTCTGTTCAGAGAGAACTGGAGAGGTTAGCAGCAAAGGTCCTCAGCATGAGGTAGATGGTAACAATTACGAAGATTCTTTTTTTAATCGGTGTTAACTAGTCCTGGTCTGTCATTTGTGGTGGTAAGGGACTGTTACTACTACTCCATGGTGATATGGAAAATCTCCAGTAAGTTCAGTTGCCTTACAGTATGTTCCATTTGACTGAAGCTTCAGAGACCTACTTTATGGATTGATGTTGGTGCCATCTGTTAAGAGTTCTTCCAACAGAAAGTTAAGACACCTGACCTCCAAAAAAAGCAACATTTTGTCGGAGTCATTTGGAAATGTGTGTAATCTGCAGAAATGTAGAGTGCCAGCTGTGCACCATGCTCCATCCAAGATCTGCCCCTTTGCCTTCAGATGCCTTGAAGATAATGCCAGAGTTGCCACACATATCTCAAAACAGCCTGAGGCTGATAACCAAGTTACTCTGTTCCCAGGGGCAGGGAGACAACCATCTCTTGTGCCTTAGAAATACTGCTCTTCAACTTCTCTGGCTCACTCCTGCGCATAGAGAAAGCCTCAGTGAATTTAATTAATGTAATTTTGCCACACTCTGCAGTTTTGCAAGTTTGTTTGTCTCCTTCATATTTCCTGTAGGTTACACAGGTCTTCAGCTCTACTGATAATGTGAGCTAAATTGGTAAATTAATTAATGCTTGCACAGTGCTTTGCAGATGTAAAAAATTGGATGATAGTAACGATGTTTGATAGTTGAGGGCAGTGCCAGCCTGAGCATAAAGACTTCTTGGATTCTTGAAATGTTTTTAAATGCTGATAATGGCTTTTAACAGCAACTGGAAATCTGAGCTGTATGTAATTTGTGCTCAATCTCAAACTTCTTGCCAGTTACCACAGACCCTGTAACTATGCAAGTATGTTGACCTATTATAAACTTGCCAGCGCTTGCAAAACCATCCAGCTTTTATTTTTTAACTCAAAACTTGAACACATGAACTGTTATCACAGCTGTGATGTGCAATACTGTGGTATATCTTGGAATTTGCTTTTACTGGAGATAAGAAAAATAAGGTTGAGGCTGTTACTGTGGGTTGTCAGGCATGTTCTTTTTACAGTGGTCAGGAATGACTTTGGATGTTACATAGCATTGTGAAAATTTGATGTGGTGATTGAAGAGCCCTTATGCATGTGCTTAGTATTTCCTTAGAAGATTCCTCAGCACTGTCTTTATTTTCCCCTCAAAAAGTAACAGTGCTGTTAAGAGCTATAATCCAGTACATTTGTTTTATGTGAATGCACGTTCTAAAGATGAAACCATGGATTATATACACTTTTACCCCTCCTCATACAAATATTTGAGTGTAATCTGAGATTGTAATCCATGAGTGTTTCTAATTCATAGTTTTATTTATATTTAACTAAGAGAAATTACAAATGAGATTATCTACTGTGCCCACTTGGATACTCTTGTGTGGCAAATATAAATCCTGTCTAAAGAAATACAGAACTATAGAAAAATTCTAGCCATTTTGTTTACATGCAAAATTAACAGAACTAAGCAAATTGTAACATCTGTTTTCCAGTTAGGTCAGTCTTTCCCAAACAGTATTGGGCAAGTTTTGATTACTTATTTTTACAAAGTTTACAAAGGGTTTAAAGGCTTATTTCTGGTTCTCTTGGCAGTGGCACTGGGTCAAATAGGGAATTTCTTGGCCTACACTGCAGTCCCAACTGTGCTAGTGACGCCCTTGGGAGCTCTTGGCGTTCCATTTGGGTAAGAGTTTGCTTTTCTTGTTCTTATCTGGATGTCATTACTACTTAATAAAATGTCAGATGGACTCAGTGCTCACTGGAGGTCCACTGAGAAATGTCAGGCTTATGGCTGTTCATGATGTGTTATAATGTCACCTGTTCCTGTTTTCCCCAGGAAAGCTGGCCTGGGAGGAGCCAGTGGTGCAGAAGGGTTTTCCTGAGTATCTTCTGCTTTAGCTATCACTATGATTTGGAACAGATAAACATTTTTTTTCTCCCTTCTCTGTGGTTGTTCTGGACTCTTCTGCCTATTCTCTTATTCACAGTTCCCTTACTATGTAGATCTTTCCTTTTGTCTCACAGTCTTTCTCTACCCTGCTATCCACAGCCCACATGTGTTTATTGATGCTGATGTCATTTCATTGGATTTGACCCCTTTCCTGAAGCAAAGGAGTTCCTTGCATGTGCATGCCCCCAGCTTCTTAGAAGTTATGTTTGTGGGAGTCACAGAAAAGGCAGTGAGTTTAAGGGGTTTAATATGTAGCTAATATTTTGTGAATAGATGAACTACAATTGTGGAACTACTGCAGTGAAAAAGCACAACTCTTTGAAAACAAAGCTGTGCATTGCCTCGAGATTTTTCTGTTGCCTGCTGAATTGTGACTGCACTGGTCATCTGCTTCAGAGTGTAGATGGCATTGCTTCATGTCTGTCTTTAGTTCTATCACTATGAAGCACACTGATGGTGCTCTAAGTACCACCTTTTATTTTATCCTAGGCCACATATTTTTGCATACTTTCATGAGCTACATGTCCGAGCCAAGCCCTGGGATCTTTGTAACCAAAGGTCACTTTTATCTCATGACTGCTTAGCACCTATAAAATGGGGTTTGTGACAGCTTGCCAATTTGGTGATGGGTAGACGTCTGCCTCAAGGATCAGATGTCTGGTTTGGGGGGTTTCAGTTGTTGGGGAGGGGGGTGTTGAGGGGGTAATGTGGTTTTGTTTTTTTTGGGGTTGTGGCTAGGAGTTTTGTTGGGGTTTGTGTCTTGTTTTGTTGTGCGGTTTTGGGTTTTCTTCCTGATGTGAGATGTCAGGGGTTCAATAAACTGCAAATGGATGAATCTTTCCTCAGATAAGTCAGAAATACATTTTGAGAATTCATCAACATTTGATAGTATTCGTTTAAAACGGAAATTCATATGGCACAGCATTGTTAGAACATTATTAACAGGATGTAGTCAAACTTCCATTTTTCTTCCTCTTTGTCAAAGGTCCATCTTAGCTTCTTACTTACTGAAAGAGAAACTGAACATTCTTGGCAAGCTGGGATGTTTGCTGAGCTGCGCTGGGTCTGTTGTTCTTATTATCCATTCCCCGAAGTCCGAGAGTGTAACGACTCAGGCTGAGCTTGAAGAGAAGCTTACAAATCCAGGTAGTTTGTTTTTTCATTAATTCATAATGATTTTCTAAGGTTGAGAAAGAGCATGCTTGAGGAAGAGGCTTACCACTTCTACCAGATAGGCAAATTGACTTTTGAAGAAATCATGGCATGACAGAGGCAAACTAGTACAGGTTTTGTGTAATAAAACTATGCCCTGCTCTGCTTAGAACTTGTCATATTTACTGGGACGTGTGTGCAGAAAGGAAAACATGGATACTTTTGAAAACATCCTGCACAGCAAGCTCAGAACAATGGCCAGTTGAACTTAGAATTTTATAACATTATGAAAAAGTGTATCTTGCTATTTAGAGATGAAAAGTATAAACCTAGGATCTCAATTTAAGTTGTTTTATACAAAACAAAACATACTGACTTTCTTCTTTATTTCTCCATTTTTTTTAAATTAAAAGTTTATACTAAATACCAGTTATGTTCCCAGATTTCTTTGCACAATAAAGGTATGTAGAAACAGGCTGTTGAGACATATGCTGAAATGCCTGTTCTTTCTCACCAGCTGCTGGAGGACACATATTGGTGCTAATATGTTCCAGGCCCATTTTTATTTTTCTTGCTTAAGAGCTAAACTGCCAACTATTGTTTTTCTTGTATTTGCTTTAAGTGAGAGAAACTGAAACCTAATAACATCAGCTATTCAAAAAATCTGCAAACAAAGAAAAGAAAACAAATACCTTGGTCTCAATTTACCATTTAAATCTGAACAAAGTGAATTGGCTGTATATTTCTTTAAAACTCTAAAGCCTGAAATGTTTTGCACTGATCTTATATGTGTACTGATGGTATAATGTGAATAATACAGCTTCATGTTTGTTCTAATTGTCCCTGCTCATCTTGCTCACCTTAGTGGGATCTAACATTATGTTTAAGCTCTTTGCTGGATCCGTACACTGTGCCTTAATGAACCGTTTATGAGTGAGGTGTTATCTTTCTGTCTGTCATAGGAGACTCTAAGGAGTATAGTCCTGATGGAAAAGAGAATAAGATTTAAAAAAGCCATCTGAAATCCATTTCAAATGTGCAACAGTGTGTAATTTTCTATGTGACTATTATTATAGACATCAGTTGTGGATGCCAATACTTCTGGAAGCTCAGTGATTTGGTTCTATATTCAATAGCAAATCTTAACTGTGATGTCTACCTGAAGGTCACTGCTAGGACATGATTTGCCTGCTAAAATCTTTAGAAGACCAAGAGTTCTCACCTTGATATTTTCTTGTTTTGTTTTTGTTTTCCAGTTTTCGTGGGTTATCTCTGCATAGTGCTGCTCATGCTTCTCCTGCTTATCTTCTGGATAGCTCCAGCTCATGGACCTACTAATATTATGGTTTACATCAGTATTTGCTCTCTGTTGGGCAGTTTCACTGTTCCCAGCACAAAAGGCATTGGGCTGGCTGCTCAGGATATCTTTCACAATAACCCATCAAGTCAAAGGGCTCTGTACCTCTGTCTGGTACTTCTGGCAGTACTAGGATGTAGCATTATCATTCAGTTCAGATACATCAATAAGGCACTGGAGTGTTTTGACTCCTCTGTGTTTGGTGCCATCTACTACGTTGTGTTTACCACCCTAGTCCTGCTGGCTTCAGCCATCCTTTTCAGGGAATGGAGTAATGTAGGAGTCGTAGATTTTTTGGGAATGGCTTGTGGATTCACCACAGTATCTATTGGAATTGTTCTTATACAAGTCTTCAAGGAATTCAACTTCAGTATTGGAGATTTAAACAAACCTAACGTGAAGACAGATTAAAATATTTTTGAGGGGAAACTGGATGGCTCAGGGAAGGATGCAGAGCTGTTCATTTCTAGGTCACTGTTTCAAATAGGATTCAGGTTGGTAACTACCCTCTGACAATTTGGTGGCCTATATGGAATGAATTGGAGGCCTCCATCCAGTTTCAAAGGAACAGCTGTCCACGCAACCCAGTCAACACAATAAATGACCTTAATTGGAACTACTGATTGAGTGAGCATAGAGACCGATGTATTTCCTCTTTGTAAAAGGCAGTCCATCAGAAAAGCTCTGTGAATATTCTGACAGACCTGTGTGAAAGCTTGTATTGTGTCTTCTGAGGTACCATTTCTGTGGGTAGAGGACATCAGTTTCTAATGCACTCAATCTGATACCTTTCATCATAAGTGATGTATACCTTAAAATAAGGGGGGAAAAGTAAGTGAAACAATTTGTGAATCTCAGTTTAGCAATGTCTTCACCGTCAAGGCTGTGAATTCTCTCAGACAAATGTTGGTTGGATCATGGACTGCAGATTTGTTCTTTCTAGTGACTGTCTTGGCAACTTTGTCTGCCATGCGGTGAAGACACAGGGGAGTTTTAAATGGAATTCTTTATACAGAGCAGTGGACCCTTAAATATCTTTCACTAATTATTTATCAGCTCATGGTAGTGTCCAGGTATGCATTTTTCTTTGTAACTTACACACGTTGAGACATACTGCATTCATCTGAGAGTTTTTAATTGGGAGCAGGTAGAAGGACTGAAGGATGTGGAAATGATGCACAGACTCATTGCCTACATGGTGGCTTATTTGTAAGCAACTCAGAACTGTTTCAGTGCCTTTGCAATCAAAAAATACTGCATAATTGTGAATGTATTTGTTTCAGATGGTCTATACTGGTTTAATAATTCAATTTCACTGTCTACAGTAGTGGACTATATTCAAATTCTAAACACATAAAGCATCTAGAAGGACCATATGTTTTTGGAAGAATTTACAAACCTGAACTGAAACCCCTGGATGCCTTGACAGCTTCTGAAAAACTCATAATCCTAATGGGAAGAGGAGGAGTGATGAAATCAGTCCAGCATACCTTTATTTTAGTTTAGTGACTAAATGCAGGAGACCATTTTGTGAAACAGCTGAAAAATAGGGACCACCAAAAAAAGACATTTAAGAGAGAGAAGAGCATGAGATTTCTCATAGCTCAAAAAAGGTGGTCCGATGTTCTTGTAATGTGGGAAAAGGAGGCTAAAGACTGAAAAAACTAAAGCATTCAGAGAGCTGAGTTTTAGGTAGCTGACAGGGAAATACATTCAGATCAGTAATTCATAGACTTGTGTGAACGGTTCAGTTGTAATATTTTGACAGGTAGTACAGACAGCTTAAGTTACGATGGGGATGACTCCAAACAGCTCAGTTTAAACCATTTAGAGAATATTGATATGTTAAAGAATGAAACAGTTAATTTCATGTTCTACTTATATTTGGTGGCTAAAACATCATGAGTCAAAAAGTTGAAAGCTTGAAAAACAATGAATGTTTGTTTCCGTGTATGTACAAAAATGGAAGAGTACAGTGGAACTCAACATCTCTAGATCAGAACGTCTCCTGAGAAAAACAGAAAATCCAATCTGATTACAAGACGATATTTGAGAAAATTCACAACACTTTATCAAGAAATCATGAATGTAGCTTTGTAGCTGCCTGACAGGAACATGGATGTTGATTAGTGTGGAGTAATACTGTCTGCTCTCGTGATGTTTTTTGTTGGCCTGAATTGAGGTTTCCTTAAAACTCAGCCTCCATTTTCATTTAAAATGAAAGCTGTGAGCCCTACTAATAGCAGCAATAATCGCAAAAGTGAATCCAAAAGATTTAGTATTCTGAAGGGACTGTTTTGAGGGAGTAAGAGCCCTACTATGTTATTTGCAAGCTTGTTTTAAAACTCCATATTGCAGAGGAATGGCTCTGAGTTGGCAGAAATGTGCATTGTTACAGGCTAGCAGACAGTAACCACATATCTTAATGAAATAGAATAGCACTAGCAGAGAAAAGACCATCTTCATGGATTTTCAAATATTGTGCAAGGTTTTTAGAAAGTTTGAGAATTGTAGATGAGGGTAATTGGGCTATGAAATCTGGTTAAAC
This sequence comes from Cnemophilus loriae, assembly GCA_013397755.1. Lineage (NCBI taxonomy): Eukaryota > Metazoa > Chordata > Aves > Passeriformes > Corvidae > Cnemophilus > Cnemophilus loriae. Next base: position 2,031,272 of record VZTF01009553.1, on the reverse strand, counting down.
TAGCCTTTGTCCATTATTGATTGGAAGATGGTATCTTGGTTCTCAGCAGTTATATTTTGTCATATTAGTTCCTTTTTTTTTTGATTGAACCTGGAATTGCACATAGGTTACGAGACCTGTACTAACCTACTTTTTAAAACAATGTTATCTGTTTTCTGAAGCAGTCGAGTTTGTCTTTTCAAAATTCAGCTTCAGGGTTCATGACTTGTATGTTGGTTTTGTATTAGCCTTTAATCTCTGAAGACTTCTATGAAAATCTTTAGGTCAGAATGGAAATGATTGTGATTTCATCTTATTCCTCCTTTGGCCATATTTGTTTGTCTTGGTTGGTTTTAAAATTAGTTCTTAATTATTTATAAAGTGCCTGTCCTAGTATGTTAGATGCATATGCAGATTGTTAGTAAATATCAGATTCAAAATAACTTGATTGCCCTGTCTAAGCCTTGACATTTTCTGCACCACACAAAGTTTACTCGCTAAGTGCTCACTATGCAGAGGAAGAATAAAGTAGCAACCGTGTTCTGTGGTCCTCTGACCATCATAACCACTGATAAATGTCAGCATAGTTTTCTTCTCTTCTCCCCAGATGCTCCTCATCTGTGATGAGCTTTCTAGAAATGTCTAATTAACCTTGATGTTTAAAACAGAGATGTCAAAAGCCAGCACATAAGGTGGAAGAAATTCTCGTGGCCTTGCACATCATTTGTATCTGCAGCCTTTTACTTCTTGAATGCTAAGTAATTGAAAGCTTTATTTTTGCTACTTTGTTCAGTGTGTAGCAGTGTTCTTTCAAGTTCTGCTGTACCTGGATCTGGTTCAGTTCTAACTTTAGAAATGTATTAGCATTTTCTGTTGTCACTGTTGATATGATTCTTTCCCCCTCCATCCCACGCCCTCCTCTTTCTAGGTGTCCTACCTTTTTTAGTCCCATTGCTTTTCTGATTTAAAAGGAGGCACTGTTGAAGTTGAATTTTAGCTGTTCCCCCTTTTTTTCCACCCCTTTGACAAGTAAGCACTTTGAATAAGACAGATACCCGAGTTCCATCATCTCAGGGAGCAAATGTGCATAGTTGTCTCCTGAGCTCTGGCGTCCCTCATGGGTCTGCCCTTTTCACGTTCTCTTTGTGTTATGTCCATTGATAGCTGCGGGCCAGATTACTTCAGTTCTGATTCCAAAGTAGAAGTGGGAGAGGCTACACATACAAAAAGTGGACTCATTACAGTGGTGGAATGCATCTGAATTGCGTTCAAATCCATACAAAAGGCGCTTCACAGTATGTCTGACTTCTATTATACTTGTCAAACATATTTACTTGGTACTCACCTGAGGATAGCTCTTTGATCATTATCCCTTCAGCGTATGGAGGATTTGCATTTGTCAGTCACAATCTCTATTAGGTGTCGAACACAAAAATCCCTCAAATGTTCAGCAGGAGAATAGAAACCTTTTTGATACAACCAAAAAACCACATTTGTTACACCTTAAATACTTCTGTAAAAAAGAAAAATATCTAAGCAAGTTATCTGCTGTATTGACTTTCCAGGACTCTGTATGTGTAAATAGAGCCTATTTATTAGTGAGCTGCAACTAATATTAAGAACCTGTCATATCACAGTTTGACAAGTGAGGCTTCCTATTAATAATATTGATTTATATCGGAATATATGTATTTTTCTGAAGTAACTAGCACTGAAAAATGGAAACACTGGATTAAGTTGTTGAAACACTAGAAAGTGATGTTTAGCTCATTTTCTTTTAAAAAAATACAGGGTTTGTATTTGAAGAAATTTGGGGTTAATAAATAGAGGGTGTTTTAAATGGGAAGTTGTTTGCACATTGTAACCCCCTTCACAGTCTTATTTCATAAATATAAGACATCGAGGATTCTACAGATATTCCTTGGTTGTCTTGAGATGGTATAACTGCTGAGTTTTACTGTTAAATCAAGCGTTATCAAATGTTTATCTATTACCTGTTATCTTTGTAATAGTTCTTTGGTGCTATCTGTGGGCTTACAGAATGCAGAATTTTAATGTGTACTGTGTTAGGCACCAATGTTGTTAACAGTTATCATTACTAATGCCCAGGTGTATCAGACAGCAGTATTGAAATGTTACAGATTAAGAAATTTCTTTTTAAAAGCTGCAAATAAGTTTGGGGTTTCTTTATTGTTTGTGGTTGTGTTGGGTCCTTCCATGTCCACACCCCTCCCCAGACAGTTGCTCTATAGAGTGGAAAATATTACACAAAAGGGGTATTTTTAAGTCAGGGTTTTTTTTCAACTGTGGAACTTTCTCTTCTTTTTTTTTTTTTATTTTCCCTTTTTTTTTTTTTCCCTGGAATGTAAAAAGTAGTTCTAATAGGATATGGAGAAAAGGTAGTTGGCAACAAAAATACAATGTCAGGTTTGGTTGCTTCAATGCTCTTGCAATATAGTTACTACAGATTACATAAAAATGGTTTATTTTATTAGCTTCCAAATAATGTATATATAGATTTGTTAATGGCTTACAAGTCAAGCTTACTCTCTTTGCTTTTTAAAAAATAGTTATAGGCATGTTGTATTTGCCTTGTGTAAATTATAAAAGGCTATTTATTAAGTTTTCTGATAACTAATCTATTTATTAACCTGTATTGTTTTCAAATAAATGATTTATTTCTAGCTCAATGCTTGTTTTGTGACTTGTCTTTATCAAATGGTGTGGGGGAGAAATCAAATTTCCCACCCACTTAGCTGCTTTACAGGCTAATTCCAATTCATAAGCCTAAACTATTTCCATTACCCTTTCATAAAATAGCAGCTTAGCTTTTAATCAGAATAGCAGGTTCTGGCATGGGTACAGATCAGTTGGCCTACAAAGGGCTCAGTTGTTGGGTTGGACTTGATGATCTTAAAGGTCTCTTCCAACCTAGTGATTCTGCAATTCTGTCCTATACCAGTCCCTACCAGCAGGTTGCAGTCTTAAATGTCTTCATTGGACTGAAGTTTGCTTACAGGGGGAATGAAGACTTCTCTGGCAGAAATGTTTCCTGGGACTTGAGTCACTTCAAACGGTGTCTTCAGGGTTAACATGTGCTCTGTTCCTGCACTGCTGTACACTGGTTACTTGCTAGAGCTTCTGTTTCAAGATTTAGTGCTCCACAGTTGTGTGTGCATCAAGTGGCAACAGCTGTAAAGAAGTCTGTGTCACCAGTCTAATTTACTGTCTGCCATAATAGCTCTCTGTAGAAAGAATTGCTTGCAAAATGATAGTGACTGCCCATCTCATCCTTCATCTGAAATTCCTAGCACCTCGTATCAGCTATCAGCAAATACATAACTTAAGAGTCTGTGTGTGTGTGCACGTGTGTTAGATTTTGGTTGGCTGGGGTTTTTTTAATGGTGGGATTTATGATTAAAAACTGTTTTATTCTGTGCATTTGTTTTAGGGGACACATTGATATTACTGCCAGTCAAAATTCAAAGTTATCTTTAAACAAGGAAACTAGCTCCTCAATAATATTAAACGTATGCGGTGGAAAAGATGGCTATGGATTTTTATTGCAATTTTATTTTTAAAGATATTGATGATATTAATGCAATGTACAAAGATAGACCAGAAAACTCAAAAGCCTTTCACTTCTGCATACAGCATCTCTGATTTTTAAGTAGGTAGGATAAGGAGTCTGTATGTTGTTAGCAAGAAAATTCAGCCATCTGTTCTTGTCTTGTGCATCTCAGGAGCTAGGCTACTAAAGCAGCAGCATTGTGGTAAAAGCAAATGTGCCATTTACACCACTGGTATTGTTGAAAGTCTGGGACATAATCAATCCTAAGCATATTTATCTCAGCAATACAGTTCATATATTTATCTCACCAATGCAGTTCATATAGGAAGAGCATTAAAGACAAAAATCTCATTGTGTCAAAAAGGAAAAAAGTTCCTGTTGATTTTTGTGAGGTTTGTTCTACAAATTTAAGTTTTAAGCAGAGTCCCTTCAGTTCCTTGTGACACTGTAGATGTCATCCAAGTAGACTCACAGATGTGGTTTCTTTGTTCTGTTCAGCTGTCTTCATGAAACACAGCAGGGAGGTGGTCACCAGAGACCCTGTTAGAGCTTCCTGAGGTTGTACAGGTGTATTTTTGCTCTTTGCCCTTTTAAACTTTACAAGATGTTTATACACCTAGTAGATACTAAGCCCTAAAAATCCTGTCCATAGCCATGCAAAAGTACCTACACTGACCACTCTCATGAAATTGCTTGGGTACAAGGATGGTCTGTGCAGCTGAGTTGCCCTATGAGAACGGGCTAAATTAGGCAGATTACCACCATTCTCACGCTTGGAGTTCTTGCCAGATACTCAGCAAACATGCCTGAAATACTGTGCTGTTGTAAATTACTCTGAGATGGTTTGAGTATTTTCTGTTACTGAGCACAACCCTTGGCTTTAAAGTAAATATTTAATGTGCCAAATTTTGTGCCAAATTGAAAGCACTTGAATTCATACTTTGAACAGATGTATGTATGTATGTTAAGCAGAACTAGCAGCTGAAGAAACACAAGGGAGAGGGTTAACAGAACGACTGAAGTTCCACAAGGGTCTAGAATGCTTAGACGAGTCCAGTTAATATTTTCAGGTATTTATTCATTATTGTTTTAGCTTGGTTGAGAGGTGTTTTTTGAAGGGAGGAGAGCAGAGGGAGACAAGAGTGGAAAGGGAAGACTAAATTGACTTGCTTCAGACATTACTCTTTTTTGTTCACATAGAAACAAGAGTATGTACACATACAACGTTATTAGCGTTTGGCATGATCACAGGCACGTGAAGGTCTTCAGCTCCTTTAAACTTTGAACCTAGCTATCAGTACTTACATGCTTCTGTTTATACTGTACTGGTTTAGGTGGTACAGGTTTTAATTTTTTAATCCATTTGAGAAACCATTTTCACCAGCTGTTAACTTTTTCAAAGACTTCATGGTTTTGGTATCTTTTGGTAAAACAGAAAAGCCAGTGTCCTACTGTGTCATTACTTAGGTAATGACTGTAAATTGCTTAGCAGCTTTTATATATTAAAGTATATTTTTATATATACACACACACACATAACACTATTTAGTAAGTACAAAGTTCATGTCAAGAATACCAGATTAGTTTTATATTGAGGAATGGAATGTTGCCTTAGAGAATAAAATAGGCCTAACATTTATCCATGTGCTTTGAGTGATGTAGAAATTTAATTTTTGTGACAGAGTAAGGGACCACTTTTAATGAGATATAACACAGCGGGTAATGTGATGAGGAGTGGCTTTTTTATGGGTATCCTGCAAGGGAATGCCAAGATTGGTTTTGTTTCCAGGCCTTTCCAGGTATAGCAAAAATGAAGCTGCTTGTGCAGACTGGGATAATGTCAACACAAATCCTGAGAAGGCTAAAAAAATAGGAACTGCTGTCACTAAGGGATGTGACAAAACTGTTTTGTTTTTAAAGAAGCAGAGCGGCATTTTCCGTGTGGAGCTACCACAGGTATTTTGGCAGTGTCGTTGTTCACACCTTGTGTTACGAGGCAGCTGCGTAAAGCATGCTCAGAGACAGCTCTGAAGAAACCAAAGAACCCTCTGAGCCTGACGCTTGTTATGACTGTTTCAAAGATTCCCTGCTGTGTGCCGAGGACAAATATTTGTCTAACTGTATTTATCCATTTACTTTGTATGAGATTAAAGCAGTCTGGGTAAAGCAGGTGCTGAGAGTGGGTGATCTGGATTAAATCGATTCATTAACATTCCCTTTACCTGGCCCAGTAAAATGTCTCTCTCCCTTACTGCAAACAGCTTGTGTTTGTTTCAGCGTGCNCGACCCAAACCATTCTGTGATTGTGCGATTTGGTGTGAGTGTAAAATCAGCGCAGCGCGGACGCTGGCAGGGGCGCCCGCCCGGGCCGGGTCGCGGGAGTGACTGATCCCGGCTGCAGGGCAAGCGCAGCGAGGTTCCCGACCATGCCGAGAGCCTGCC